>JBBJLR010147818.1:0-15592 GCA_037577145.1 Brachypetersius gabonensis
TTCATATTGAGATCTGATGTATCTAATGTGTTTCTTTAAAGTGTTCCTTTAATTTTTGTGAGCAGTGTATATATATAAAAAAAAAAAAAATTATATATATATATATATATATATGCTATTATCATACAAAAAAACAGGCTACTTTAAAATAATGTACAATATGAAATAAAACAATACCCAGATTTGCTAGAAGTTACATGGACTGAAATCATAGGAGATCACTTCTATGGAAGGTCAAATGATATCTCTGTCCCTGAAACTCATGAACACTGCATGATCTTGAAGACTGACTGGCATAAATCCACAGACCAGCATTTCTGAATACATGCCGATACTTGTCCCAAAACCATAACTTTCCAAAACAATGAAAGACACTTTCAGTGTTCAAAAAGATAAATGCTGGATAGTACATAGTGCCATTAAATCCATCCGTATTTGTTCAGAAATGACTGAATTGCAGCAGATATATGAATCAAATACACCAATAAATTAATATTACATTTGTCAATAGTTCATTTAGGCCAAACGGCCAGAGTCATTTCTTAGACCCCAACTGTTCGTGGAAACTCCGCGAATTCGCATCTGTGGCAGCTGCTGTCCCTATCTCGTGTTTCACTGAGTGTTCTCATGTTTTTCATTTTTTGCTCTTCTTAAAGCCTCAAGATTAATTATTCCTGTACTTACCCTGAAAATGACTATTACAAAGAACATGACAGCGCATACTAAAAAAAATGTGCTTGCTCGAATTTAAGTACAGTCTATACAGGGTTAACATTGGTATTTTCTAGCACTGTGGGAGACAGCAGCTCGTTATACACTGCACAGTATGAATACAGGTTTACCATCAGATTTTCTTTAAGGGTAATGTGCTAAACTGATTTTTAAATTAAATCAGAGTGTTTTGAGAATATATTTGGGGGCGTATTTAGGGTTTACACTATAAAAATGGGCATTCATAAGCATTTGTTTTGCCACATCACAAATTCAATGTCATTCATAAATCATGTTTGCTCTTGGAATATAACCCCCTGCAAATTTCAGGGGTTGACTGTATGTATTGATTAAGCTAGCGGCATGTACTCAACTTAAGATTAATACTAAATGCATCCCTGTTCAATTTTGACCAATATTCTAAAGGATGTCTCTGTGTCAGTATCATAGGCTGGATAATCAAATTTTAGGTATTCATTACTCCATGCTCCACCAACTGCATTTCACATCTACCGAATCTATCAAGAGGTGTGAACTACAGGTCACCAATGAGGAATTGCTGTATCAGTGGTGCAGCTACAGGCCCAGAATCTCAGGGGGCAGTTTTAAACGGTCACATTCATTCTGTCATTTTAATAAGAATCATCTTACTTTACATACTACACGCTAAATAAACAATTGAAATTAGGTAAAAAAAAAAAAAACAACAAAAAAAACCCATCTAAATGTTCAGATTCTTTTTCAGGTGTGTAGCGGTTATTGTTGCAATGATACAGGCATCCGAAAATGGTCGACCAAGCACTTTTGTGAACAAAGGAAATATCTTACAAGGGCGCAAATGTAAATAAACTGGTACAATTCTGAGAAGTGAGGATGATACAAAATATTTGACGAGTTGAGCCAGAATGACCCAAATTCCCCAAATGAACACAAGCACCATCCAAAAATGTAATGTCAAGTAAAGTTATATTGTAACAGTCCTATTGAAGTCATCTGCAAAAGACATTTAGTGCTGTCTGTTTTAAAAACGGTTTAAAAAACAGGATAACAGATGCTTGATGGAACTATTTACATACAGACAAAATATATACATCTCTTTTTGCAGTGTTTGGATTGGGATAACTTACAATTGTGTAGGACACTTTCACAAAGAAAGAAAATGCTAAGCTAAACAAAGAATATTATAATTTTGCCCTTCCAATGATTTTTTAAATTCTGTAACTATTTTACCATTGACATAACATATAAAACTGAATAGCCCACTGTATGTTCACTAGATAGCAAAGTAATGGCTCCTGGTTTCTACCAATGGCATTGTAAAGACCTTAGGGTTACTCTATAATGCATTGTTGCATATTAAAATGAATGACTTTTTCAATAAGTTTTCATTAAAACAAACACCTTCTTAGATACTTTTCATAGTTCTTTGCTTTGAAGATTAACCTGTGTAATAAAAAGATACACTTTATGACAGAAATATTGGGACACCTGACCATTGCACCAACAGGGACTTTAATGAGATTGCATTCAAATACATAGATTTTAATATGGAGTTACAGCTTCCACTCTTCTTGGAAAGCTTTCCACAAGATTCTGAAGTGTTTCTGTTGAAATTTGTGCCCATTCATTCTGTAGAGAATTTATAGAGTGTTGGACAAGAAGGCCTGGCTCGCAATCTCCGTTCCAGTTCATTCTAAAGGTGTTGGATGGGGTTGAGGTCAGGTTTCTGTATGGACCAGTCAGGTTTTTACACACGGAACTCATCCAGCCATGTCTTTACGGACCTTACTTTGTGCACTGGGGCACAGTCATGCCAGAATAGAAAAGGCCCTTCCCCAAACATGTTGTCCACAAAGTTGGAAGCACAGTGTTGTCCAAAAGCATCTTCTTATGCTGAAGCATTAAGATTAAGCCCTTCTCTGGACATAAGAGGCCTAACCCAAACCCGGAAAAACATGTATGTCCCAATACTTTTGTCCATATCATATATATTAGTAGGCCTTGAGCAGAGGCGATATGCTAACAGGTGGTAAAGGACAACAGTGCTCACTGTTTATACAAGCAAAGACAATACACTTCCTGGGTGGAAGAATCAGCACATCACCAGTTTAGACCTGAACTAGGTCTTTGCTTTATATGGCACTATTCAATCACAATTGAATTTAGTTAATACTATATAATCATACCAAATTCATGCAGCTTTTCAAAAGATGTAAAAAAAAAAGTATGATATACCTTGGTAATGATGAGAGGCTCTCCATGCTCCCGGCCTCCCCTGAGCGTAAAACCCCATGGTGCTCCTCCGCACAGAGAGAAACCAACCAGTCTCCATCCCTCACCGAATTCACTGCCACTATTCTGATCTGTAGTCCTGCCTGAATCATAAGTGAGTCTATTATCCCTGTCTGTGAATCTGGAGTTCAGGTTATGGTCATCCATTGTGTCTATTTCATACATGTTTAGATGGCTGGACCCCTTAAAAGTCCAAGGAACTTAATTCATCCCTGGAGGAACAGGATGAGCAGCTAGTTTACCCAAAAACACAGACTCTGGCTGCTACATATGGTCAACTGCTGAGTTAACACCTGTTAACCCACAAGGCCCTTAATGCTCTTAAATGGAAGAATTAAAATGCAACATGTTGTCCACTTGCAGGATGAAATTGTCCATCTTCCAGCTCCCTGCCAGCCTGAAGATATGGCTGTGAGATGGTGATGCCTGAGATTGCTCGTCTTATTTCTCTACTAAACTGGGTGCATTTTCTCCAAAAAAAAAAAGCCAAAACTGTGCCAATTTTTTTTTCTTGAGTATTTCTTGCTGCTAGGCTCTTGGCATGGCTGACGAACCTACATAACAGCAGAGCAGAGCTAAAAAGAAAAAGAAAGAGAAGAAAAACACTGTTACTGAAAGTTTATTTACACTTTGCTAGTAAGGATTTTAGCTTAGCTAGCTTGACGACGCAGAATTAGCAAGATGATTATACGGTAATCAACAACACGCAGCTAATTCCAATTAAAGTGTTAATTGGTTCAAGACGAGTCTTCTGGAATAGTAAAACAGTCTGAAAACTGGAACTAAAGGTAAGTTACGTCCCTGAACAAGAAAAACCCGCAGGAAAGTGTGAAAGGAGCCGGTTGCCAGGCTAACTAACGTTAGGCTACCTCGCCTCATTCCCAACTGACCTCACAAACATATAGCCCGTACAAACATATAACACAGCCATATACAGTCCACTAACTTTCACAAATGAGTCTAACTGTAAATCAAAACATACCAAACACGTAACGAGTAATATATACACTCTAAAACTTACAAGCTGAAACCACTTGTTGATTTCCACCGAGCCTCCTCAGCAGAGAGACAACCTGGAGTGACCAGCAGAGGCGCGGCTGGGAAAACCTACCTGAGTCGGTGCATTCTCCCCACACCCGTATTTAGACAAGCCACGCCCCTCCGTGCTGGGATTGGCCAGAAATGTCAACGGAGAGTGTTCATGGATTGAAACCTATCAATGATTTCTAAAGAAAAAGAAAAGAATAACTAATTACTGGAATAAAACAGGTAAATCAAATACAATAAAATGTTAAATGTTATATTAATATTACACCAACTTTTTTGTAAATATACTGGTCTAATCCGTTTCTAATGTTTTCTTATTATTATTCTTTTTATTATTATTTGGAGTGAGTTCATGTTTTTAAACCTTAAATCTCTACTGATTTAAAAAAAAAGAAGAAAAAAATCAACTTGTTGTATTCACAACAAAGCAAAATAAGGGAGTGTTTGGAGTAATTTCCTCACTTTAGATATTGTAGTGATCTAATAATTATTTTAATATAATCATTATTAATTTTTAAACCATTTTAAATCTTGCAAAGGGGCAGACAGCAATAATATCAAGAGCAACAAAAAAGAACATGTCTCCCAGAATTTACAGTTTCTGTCCACATCTGGACAAAGACCATGTGTATTGAAATGTTTATTGTTTAAATATTTTATTATTATTATTATTATTATTATTATTATTATTATTATTGTAGTTGTTCTTGTTATTTGTTTGTTTGTTTAATCCAGTTTACTGCAATGTGATTTGCTGCTGCCTGTAAGAGGGACTGTCAATCTCCGTTGAGGAGGTGGGATTTGCCTCAAAATGGGTGTGAAAAAAAGGTAATTGAGCTCCAGTTTCCAATAAAATGAGGTACAGTGTCTCCCCCTTCTGTATCCTCAGAGATCTTACAGATTACTCAATAAAGGCCTGTTGGGGTCCAGGTCCTAAACTTTTCCGACGAGGACCTTTGAAAACCTTAGGTCTGTTGTTCATGATTTATTTTTTATGAACATGAGGTAGGAATAATAGCTCACCACACTGATAGAACATGTAAGTACTTCAGTTCCTTTATATTGCATTCAGTTAGAAATGATACGCTTGCATTTTCTCAACTCACAATAACTTTTGCAGAGCATGAGCAGCCCTGGGTGCTGATTATCTTTGCACGTGATGCTCTGTCAGGCCTTTACTTTAGCTTTAACCCTTAAGTCAGGTAGATTTTTCTAAGCCTGCTGTGACAGTCAGTAATCAAAAGTGATTACAAAGCGTTATACCAGCGTCAAAGCGTTATACCAGATTCACCCTGTTTCATCAGTGAAGTATTCTAGATCTAGAACAGGGCACGTTCCTCATTCTCAGGAGAATTTCAGATCAAATTGAATGGATATTTCCACTTTCTTTATTTTTCATAAATAGTTTTTTTTACTGGAACATGTAAACACAGACACACAGACACACACATAGGCAAGCTTCCCTACTGGGGCATGTAGACAAAACACATGCATTCTTTCCATGTAGACCTACCCCCCACACACACACTTTCCATGCCACACATCATTTTATAATTTTATCATCATAACATTTTATTTATGTGCACCATACAATGGATGACAGGCAAAAATCATGTATTTTTGGGGCAGCCGGTGGCCTAGTGGTTAGGGCGTTTCCCCTGCAATCAGAAAATCATGGATTCGATTTTCAAGACTGCTAGTGGCACCTCTGATGTACCCTTAAGCAAGGTGTCGTCCCCACACTCTGTTCCCAGGCGCTGTGTTCCTGGCTGCCCACTTCTTCTCTAGATGAATGATTTCATGCGTTCACACTGTGCGCTGTCGTGTGTTCACGTCTGACAGAATGGTCACTTTACCCATAATTCATGACTTTATATCATTCAGAACAACATCAGTAGTCTGTAATCAAGGGTCTAAAATGTCAGAATCCGTAATGTTTTCTATTCTCTATTAAACCATGATTATACTGTCACTGAACCATTTGTTATTCCCATGAAAAATGATGACCATTAACTAAACAAACTACTGCCTGTCTGAGTCTGATTTATGAAATAAATCAATCATTTTAAGGCCTTATTGGTGTGTTTGTCTCTGAAGTACAGCTTCACTGTGAAGAAGTAATGTAATTTGTGCCATGGTGTGAGGAGCCAATCCAAGCAGTGAGATGCTCCCACCCCCATTTCACATTTTTTGAGCCAAACCAAACACAAACCAGCTACTGTGTCAATGTCTCTGGAGCTGCCACTGAAAAAGATAAATGGAGATTTCAAGTATGTGACTCCTAGCATGTAATAGTAAAGTCAAGCGTGAAAATATAATTGACCTTCTACTCTGTACACACTAAAGAAAGTGACATAATTGATTTGGACACACAGTGAACTGTATAGCACATAATTACCCGTTTCTAATCTCTAATCCCCAGTACAGAGTTTCATTTGTTCAACTGCACATACAGTTTAAATGAATTGGAATTGTATGAAGAGATCTTTTACACAACCTCATGCAATATGGCTGACAGTGACTGAACGCATACAAAAGTGAACAAGTAAAGAGTTTAAAGGCAGTTTTTCTTTGTAAATCTGTGCTGGACTCTAATCAGTACTGTAGCTGAATTGGTAAGCAACAGGAGTGGGCAGGAGACTCCTTCTGCCAAAGCAGATGTGTAATGCAGTGTGTCAGCTGTGCTCAGAACATTCGGCATGGTGGGATGAATAAACCTGTCGGTCACGTCCCTTACCTAATACAGCTATGACCTTTCAGAGTGGGATCAGAGCAGCTGTGAACAGGCTGTCCAACAACTGCCAAGGATCTATCTGTCTTTGTTTACTATTTTTCAAGGAAGAATACATGCACAAACATATATTACATGTTTTATTATCCTATTTCAGAGAATTGGTTGGTCTAGCATGATCAGTATGATATTCTCCTGAAGTATGGCTTCCTTACAGTTCCCCACTTCTGTTCTATTATGCAGGTAGTTTTATGAACCGCTTAATTAGTTAATGCATTATTATTATTATTATTATTATTATTATTATTATTATTATTATTATTATTATTATATTATTATTATCATTATTATATTATCATTATTATTATTATTAATATTATAATTATTATAATTATAATAATAATAATTATTATTATTATATTATCATTATTATTAATATTATTATTATTATTGTTTTTGCTGTTGTTATGTTGTTGCTGTTATTATTAAGGTGTTGTTAAGATTAAGTTGTTTCCAGGCTTTTGCGGACTGTTGCACGCTCTGAAGAGCCGCTTTCATTTCACTGGAATCAATAGGCCTAGCTGCTAAGCCTCTTCACGGGTATTTATAGTGGGAAAGATGCTGAACTTGTGATATTCAGCTAGCTTTAACCTTCAGAGTGGACAAGAGGGGGAGAAAAACTTACCAGGCGCTTTCCCTTTTCCTATGCTCAGTCTAAGTGAATCATAACTTCTAAAAGGGGATGTCTGTTCAGCTCACCAATACCTACACATTCATAAACCCATCCATCTGTGTTCTTAGAAACATCAAACAGCAGTGACAATTCTTTAATTGTGGCATGGTAGTGTGTGTGTTTGTGTGTGTTGCTTGTAGGAGTGTATATTGCATTAAAAGCTGGGCTACAGTTTCTGTACACTTCCAGGGTGGGGCTTTCTGATGGGATTCTGCTAAAGTGGCCTGGAAGTGTATACAGCCCTAACATAAACCAATCCTGTAAGAGATGGTATAAGAGAAACAAAATTATTGACAGGTGACCATATTTAATCTTTGCCTTTATCAGATCAGGTGTTTGCTCTTTTTTATTATCAAATATACTGGTCTGTTCACACTGAGCATTGTTTTTGTGCAGCAACATTAAGGAATCGATGTGTTCAATAATGCTGTGTCAGCAACGTGCCTTCTACGGTCTTTTTTGAGGCTGTAGGTGGAAAGATGCGGTACAGAAGTGCAGCAGAGAGTCATTCAAAAAGAGGAGGGAGGAGAAATGGAGCTTTATATGGGAGAAATATGTGACCATTTATAGATCAAATGATCAAGTACTGAGAGGGAGGACAAAATAGTTGTGGTGGAAGTTACTGTGATTCTCATATATTTAGTCATTCAAATGGTTGTTTGGTTTACAAGTGAAATCTAACACCACACAGCCCTTTCACGGCTTGAACAAAAAGTCCTCATGTATGAATGTACAGCAGAAAAGGTGCTCCATGTACTTGAATGCAATGTCGTTAAAGTCCCTGTTGGTGTAATAGTGTCCCAATACTTTTGTCCATATAGTGTAAGTGAGTCTATTCTTACTTAAAACAAAATGCTGAATGAAGGAGAGTAACAAACAAAAACAATATCTAGAACTAGAGCAGAACAAGAAATACAAAAACGGAAAGACAAAACAACAGAAAACACAACATTTTGAACTAAAATTTGGTTTGAAAATGCCTTAATTTACAAGAACAACATAAGTCTTTATTATCATTCATTAGTATAATCTTTTTAGTATAATATTTCTTGGTACACATTGGATTAAAATGCTGTAAGGGCTCATAGCTCGGCATAAAAAAACAACATAGACCCAACATACCAAACCCCAGACCTGATAAAAAAAAAAGTCTACTGTGTACTGCATACTTTTCTTCTGCTTTGTCTCATTTAAGCATGTAGAATAGTATCCAGTATGCTATAATTGCTATCAGGGGGCGAAACCACCAACATCGGATCCCAAGACCCGCTTCATTTTCTAAGCCCTCCAGCAAAAGTTGCTTGCAGCCTTTTCATGTTGCATCACGGGATGCAGTATATCATGAAAAATCTCTGGCTGCAATAATAATTTGTAGATGTAGAATATCATTTTTAATATTAATATTAATATTTGTAATATTTTGGAGATATTCATGTTGGCACCTTTAAAGCAGTATGAATACAGAATGACTACCATGGATGGGGAAACTGCCTGGGAGGTTTAGAGAGGAGAATCAGCAGAGCAGGGGAAGGAGAGGCAAAGTGTTGGTTTAAAAGTGTTCATTCTCACACAAGAACATAAGGCAAGTGCATAAATATTTCAAGCCTTACTTGAGTACATTAATAAATAAATAACACCCTAAACCCATTTAGTATCGTTTTTTTCATTTTGCTGTGCATTTGAGACCACAAACCGCTGGATGTTAAATGCAGTTTGTAACTTAAATAAACACACACACAAAACGTATATGAAGCTATTAAAATATGCATACTGTACACGAGAAGGGATGCCTCAGCTCAGTGTGTTAAAGTTCTTGATGATTCTCACACAAGGTCTGTGTTCCTTGCCTCTACAGTCTTTCAGGCTTCGCACACTATACAGCATTTACTTATACTCAGTGTACATGTATATAAGCTGATCATCTGTGTGTGTAAAATTGACAGCAAGCTCCTCTAACTTTATTCATTATTTCATGTTTTCACATGCGCTACTGTAATATGAAACCAGTCCAGATTTCAGTGGAGAAGTTGATATGAAATGAGGATGAACAGCTCTTAAGAATTTTTATATTTGTGGCTTCCCTTCTGCACTTTCAAGAAATCAGTCTGTTGCTAAGCAACTGTGAAATAAAGCAAAAACCTCTTAAGTCCAATAACCTCCAAATGATGGCACATAAACATGGCCTTTCAGCAGGAGGTATGCTCCTGAGAAGATGAACAAAGTACATGTGGAAGAAGTTATTGTGATTGCAGGAAACAAGCATCCTTATAATTTGACTCAGTGCTACAGTGCCGTGGTGCAGATGTGTGAACCCAGCACAGGTCAAGCTCAATATTTTATTTCAGGCACAGCGTGGCGGAGCTTCTACTACACTGGGATGAACTGTATTGCTTATGAATTCTACAGAGCGCAAATACACTGTACACTGGCATACCAGATATGTTTACTCTTTGAAATCTTTGTTGTTGTTATTAATAATTTGATGTCTATTTGATGATCAGCTTAATGACGATCAGTCTTAGTGAATTCCAGTATTATCTCATTCAGGTACACAACTGATGGCCATTTGGGGGCCAGTAGTATTAAGCTTTCCACCACATATATAAGGAATTCAATTCGGTTCAGATTTTTCTGCTGAAAAGTTTCCTGGCAGGAAAAAAAGGGGAAAGATAAGGGTGCTCAGAGTTCTCAGAGTCATGTCAGAGATGAACCATTTCTGGTTCCCTAAAGACCCTTTTAGTGGTTGTGAGGTGTGTTAGTGTAAAGAATCTTTCTTAACTTGAAAGAACCTCCACATTATTCAAAGTTTCTTGAAAGATGCCCCAAACTGGTTATAGAACATTATGTAAAGGTTCTTTATACCTTTAAAAGGTTTATCACACACCTCATGAACAAACATGATTCTTTAGGGAACTAAAATGTTGAGTTTTTTTTATTTCTCTCATTCAAAGGGCACTTTCTAAAGAGAAGAGCATGAGGATATGACACTGTCCATTTTTGATGAAATTTGTAAGTAATCTTCTGTTCATTTTGGGACTTCTTCTTATACACCCCCTTATACTTGCACACTTATACTTGCCTTTTTGTATCAACAGTGCACCCTCAGCGTATGTATTCAGTCAGTTACATTAACACAGCAGCCCAATGTCTTGACATTGTCTGTACTGCAGAGGAAATATTATCAACATCCAAAATTTTGCAAAAATGGCTCTCAATGAAGGGTCTTCATTGAAACCTGGTCATGGATTGGCTTGGTGAGCTTTTAAAATAAATAACTAATATACTACATCAATACACCTGAGACAGGTTCAGCATTTTTTTGCACAATTTAGCCACGGAACCACAGAAAAGCAGATTTGGTTGGTAATTTTACCCCATTGCATGTTCAGATGCTTACCAAAAACAGAAAGGCTATTCGAACTTGCTATGCTTTGTAAAAGCATCTACTAGTGCTGTTCTCTGAAGCCCATCCATTTGCCTGTCCATTTCTGTCATTTAAAAGCAACAGATGAACATTTCAAGTGTTTCATGTAAAATGATTTCAGCCGCAATGTTAGTGAACCCTATTACAGCGGTACACACACACACACACAGACACACACATAAGCCAAGCATGCACTTAAGCACCCTAAGACTGATACAACAGCCGATAAGCAGGAGTCTGGGAATTTAGACAAAAAGTATGACTCAGAGAGAGCCGTCAGAGATGAGATTGTTACCATAGAAACATATTTCGTCCGCAGGTAGCTGAAGCATCAGCTTGTCTGTGATAGAGAAAAAGAACACTTTAAAGGGGGAGCTGCTGCATGCTGTAAAAAGCTCCACATGTTAGGTTGCATGCTAATGGCTGAAGCCCGGAAGAGGTTAAAGGGTTTCCCTGTGCTCATAAAAGAGTTGGGGGAAAGTAGCAATGGCCTGGAGCTTGAGATCCTTCTTAGATAAAAAAAAAAACAAGCCATTGCTAGTTCCAGTAGTACATGATACCACTTTTTATGTCCGATACCGATATTGTAAATTTGGATATCATGTCTGTGATATAATAAGGGAGAAACATTGCACAGAGAACATGGTATAGTAAGATGTGCCCTATGGGGTGCAGATTGTAAACTGCTTAACAAATTTAGAAGTGTAATTTTTTCATCATTTAGAGTCATTTTCACACAATTTAAAAAAAAACCCTAAAAAATAAATGTTGCGCTCTAAATCTACATGCTGCACTTTTACAAATTGTTGCGATATGCCCTCACCAACATGGAGAATTTGCCTTAAATGATCTTAAATCTAAATGTTAAATATGAAAAATATTAATGTGAATCTAAATGTAAACCTTCACAGTTAGATAGGGCTCGGTGAGACCTTTCTAACGACCCCTCAATTGCCATAATAGCCCCGGGAGATCCAAAGTTATACCTTTCACCTCGGAAAGTATTGGCTTCATTGTAGATTAATATTAAGAGGTGTTGTTTGTTAAGAGTTCATTAGTGGAATTTCTTGCCTTCTTAATGTGTTAGGGATCATCAGTTGTGACGGTCGGGTTGGTACACAGTTAGTGATCCTATTCCACTACGGCTTTACTGCACATTATGGCAAGAACCACTTAACTTAGTAAAAAGAAACAACAGTCCATCATTATCTTATTACAAAACATGTTCTGGTTTGTTGAACTCTTTTGTTGTTTACGGCATAATTCCATGTGTTCCTTTTTTCATTTTGTTTTCAATATTAATCTACAATGTTGAAAATAATAAAAACAAAGAAAAAAACATTGAAGAGAAGGTGTGTCCAAACTTTTGACTGGTAGTGTACACTTACCATATTGAAGGGACAAAACCGGATTCAGCATTGCAGTACAGTAGAACCTACACTACATGGTAAAAAGTATTGGGACAGACCTGTTTTTCAGGGTTTGGGCTGTTCCTTCAATATTTTAAGTACAAAGTGGGATCAACTCCATATTAAAGTCTTTGTATTTGAATGCAAATTCCTGCTGGTATAATGGTCAGGCATCACAATGTTTTTGTCCATATACAGTAATTCCCTGCTTTTCACAGGGTTACATTCTAAGAGCACCCGCGTATAGAGAATAACTGCGTTGCTGTGTATTGGTAAAAATAAATAGCCAAAAAATGACTGTTTTATAGGTTGTATATGGCCAAATATGCCCCCAGAACACTTTAATTTCATTTTAAAGTCAGTGAAATACATTACCCTTAAAGAAAATATAATGGCAAAGCCGTATTCCCAGCCGCAATATGCAACTCAGAAGGTTGCTGGACAAAAGTATTGTGACACTGCGGCGAGGTGAACGCTTTTAAAGCATAACCACTGACTTATTCTCGCCAAAAATACAAATGAGGTCTGTTGGAAAGGTCTCCTGGAGATCAAGTGAACTGTGGAGTTTTAAGTGTCTGAGTGCTTGCACCATGGAGAAATCGCGCTTCGAAAAAAGTGCTTTCAGGTTGGCTACAGCCTGCCCTGAGTCCCCTTGTGTGAAAAAATCGAGAAAAAATATATTTATTGCCTCAACAAAAAAAAAGGCGGCAGATATTTGCAGTTTCCGCATTGTTGGGGGGATTTCCACATAAAACTGAGTTCGCTTCTCGAAGAAAATCTGCGTGTGACTGAATCCGCGACTGCTGATCTGCGTAAAACTGGGGGTTTGCTGTGGTGTACAATGATGAATTAACCCCTTAAACTTGTGTATGTTTATTATTGGGCAGCTGCTGGACTAGTGGTTAAGGTGTTGTCCTTGCAATCAGAAGGTTATGGATTCAAATCCCAGCACTGCTAGCACCATCACTGAGGCCCCCTTAAGCAAGATACCGTCCCCATGCACTGGTTCCCCTCAGTGGTGGTAACTCCCTTCTTCACTTGGTGAAAGGGTTAAATGCAGAGAAAGAATTTCACATTTTCCAGTGTGGGCTATGCTGTGCTGTGCTGCTTTATTGCATGACAATGAGAGGCCGCTTTACTTTACTTTACTTTGTTAAGTTATAAATTCATTGTAATAATTGTACAAAACTGCCTTTGCAAGCATACAGAATTGTGCTGTATATTGTACAGTATTTTTACAGTAATTCTGTAGCATATTAGGCATAACAGCTAATGCAAACACACAGCATTTGGTATATTACTGTATGTCTGTACTTACAGATTAAGACATAAAAAATGTCGTGTACTTCATATAATTTAAATTACACCAAATAAAAGTAATTGCTGTGAAGGCTGTTTCAGTTGCCAGTACTTATTGGACACAACTACAACAGGCATTTACAAACTGTCATAGTCTGTCTAAGTGTAACTAGGGATAGGGACTGCTATACTTAGGGACTGCTATTCGCAGGCACTGCTATACTCAGGGACTGCTTTACTACCAAAGTAATACCAGTCTACTTCATGATAGGTATCTAATTTTTCTATTATTTCCAATTAATCTTTAATTCACATACCATTGCTGTTTGAAGAAGACTATGCACTGCATTTTATTTTTTTTCTTCATCATTTAAATACAAAACTATTTATATTACCTTACTTTAAAAGTAACAAGGTCAGTTTTGCGAATGCTATGTATGTGTGTGTGTGTGTGTGTGCGTGCTTAGTACACCTCTCCCATTCTCTACAGATGGCTTGGGGTGGGGGGTTGTGGGGGAGGCTCTTATTTTACAGGAACTTATTATCTAGGATATCATTAAGAGCTGATGTCAGCTCCCAGAATACATTCTGTAATTATAGAAAACATTATGTTACTGTTCTTTTTTGTAACATAGTGTTTAATGACTGCAGTTGTTAACAGTGTTCACTGGAATTGTACATTCTTTAAACTTCACATCCAAGCCAAGAAACAGTCATGAACCTTTCAGACTCTGTGAGAGGGGATTCAACCCTGGGGCGTTTCAGAGAGCTGAGTAATACTGTACCTCTGAAAGCCTTGATTCTTCTACAGTTGCTGGTTCAGAACCAGATCGCACTTGCATCCCCCTTAATCTCCACTCAGGAGATGTATCTAGCTGCCCATGTCCCCAAAACTCTCCTATCCATTAGGTTCTGCAGGACAAGAAGACAGTGGGACGTTTCTGCATCCTTCGGTGCCTCGTTTCAGACGGTGATGGTCTGAGCTTTAGTGGCGTACAGGCTTGCATCACAAAGGCAACTCGTGTGTGTGCGCGCGCGCGCGCGTGCGTGCGTGCGTGTGTGTGTGTGAGAGAGAGAGAGAGAGAGAGAGAGAGAGGGAGAGAGAGAGAGTGTGTGTGTAGCAGCAGTGCACGCGCTGGTTGCAGCCATTAAACGGAGCGGGCGGTTCGTGTGCAACAGCACGGAGCTCTCACGATGCTCGCGGGAGACTCCCGCGCCGTTTTGTGAAGCGCGAACGGCCAGCCGGGGTTCTGAGGAGGATTTTTCTTCAGAAGGTCCAGGAGAAGCGCCTCGGTGACCTTGTGTGCTCGGGTCTCAGGATGAGCAGCCTGCTCTACGCGGTAGGTGCTGTGCTGGTGTTGTCCGTGTCTGGTCCGGATCTGTCTGGACAGGGTGCGTGTTGGTGCAGCCGAGCTCCTCCGGGGCAGCAGAACGTTGCGCATGTTGCAGGTGCCGTAGAGCATCTCCTCCAGCTCCGCTGGAACGCACACACTCCTGAAAAAGTCCATGAACCATTCCTCGGACGCAGTGGTCTTGAAAACCGTTTATTGATGTAGAACTTTGTTTTTCTGAGAGTCCATTGAACTTTAAAAGGGTTCTTCTACATGTGTCATTTACAACTCAAGGTTCTTTAGTAAACCAAAAATGCTAACTCCTGTTCATCGGCGCACAAAGCTCTCATTGCATTTTAGAATACATGCTTAGAATGTCACTGCTTGGACGGATCAAAGCATCAGCTCGTTTAGTTTTTTCTGTTTTGGAGTCGCAAAATGACTACAGGGCAGTGGTACTCCAGGAGCATCGAGAACCACACTCGTTTCTGAATTCCTACACTGTCTCTCTCTGTCAAACACTCTCTCTATCTTTATTTCTCTCTTTCTCTCTCTCTCTCTCTCTCTCTCTCTCACACACACACACACACACACACACACACACACACACACACA
>JBBJLR010147904.1:0-15589 GCA_037577145.1 Brachypetersius gabonensis
TATCAGACAGGTTTAATTGATTTCATGCCAGGCCCAATAAAAAAAGTGTTCCTTTAATTTTTGTGAGCAGTGTATTTAGACCCAGCTGATCCAGAGAGAAGACGTGTGGTCACCGACTTCGTCGGAGATGTTTAAACTATAGAGATAGAGGTTTAGAGATCTCTCTCGCACGTAAGAAAACGTATCAAAGACACTCCCCAGAATCTATGGGAGCTGTGAAACATTATCAAGCTGTGAAACCGTATCAAGCTTTGGGACTCTCTGGCAAACGTACGTGTGTGTGCACGGTTCAGGGATTTGATTCACAGGACTGCCACGGTGATTGGGCGTTAACCTTGTGTTCTCAGTTAAATAAACGGTTCCTCTGGAAGCTTGTTGCACGCTGCTGTGTCTCTTTCCTACAGCCGACATGACACCTCCCTTGTTTTGGAGCCCCCCTGGCGCACCGCCCATATGCACCGCATATACTGCATACCCCATTTTTACGCCACCGCATGTACAAAATATAAATCACTCAACTGAAATGAGGATGAACTGAAAATACATTCTTGCCAAATATTTGGCCTTGTATATTTAAATGCAGGCTTATACTGTTCTTTGCTTAGCTACTGCGATATAATGTTCTTGCGACCACACTAACAGATTTGTGTCCAGCTGTCTACTGTCCAGCTGTCCCCCTGTGTCATATTTATCCTTGGTTGTTTCCCCTACCATCAGTAGATGTGGGTATTCACCGTAGAATTTAACAAGAAACCAAAAGAAATGTCAGTTAAGAATGTGATACAGGACTTTTTGCAGGTACATTACTCATGCCATTCACTCAAAAATACGAATGACTCAAAAGATCCAGAGAAATGTTATGCCGTACGCATACCATCAAATGATTTGAGTATCCAGAAAAGAATAAGTGACAACATGTCAGTGTATACTACAGAGCTGGTCGCAATACTGTTGGCACTAGAATGACTCAAAGGAAATAATCTCATTAACTCTGTAATAATCTCACATAACTATTCAACACTACAAAGTTCCACATTAAGAATGATTGCAAATCTATCTGGCAGGAGTTTTGGGATGGTAATGAAAACGTATGGTAAATCAAAGAGAAGATGGCAAAGGCAGAATAGAGGGAAGGAATAGAAGAGATGAAACTATAATGACACAGTTAAGAACAGGTCGCACAGGTCTGAATTATACACTGAATGTAATAGGCAAGAATCAAACAGGAGGTTGTGATTACTGTGGCCAGTTGGATACAAAGGAACATATATTGCTACACTGCAAACTTATGAGGGAAAAGGGAACCAGCTCTTTCAAGCATTGGACACTGTTAAGCACAGTAATTATACAAAACCCAGATTGTTAAGCAAATCATCAGAGATAAGATAAACCAAATTTACAAAAATAAGCTGAATATGATGTAAACATTTTTCCCAGAACAATCACATGAGCAAACTGTATTCAAAATAAACACACACAAAAAAGGACAAACATTGTTTTCATAAGAGGGATTCAAATCAACTTTAACTATCCAATTCAGTGGGAAAGTATTTTAAGTTGTCATATAATTTATATGCCTTCATTGTTGTTAGGAGTTTTAGAGACTCCATGTACATTTTAAATTCATTTATGAAAACAACGAATTTGGGGGATGATTTCAGTACTTTATACTTGGATAAAGAATTTGGCTAGACAAAGAATTACATTGCAACACAGATCATCATTTTTGTTTATTTAGAAGGATAAATGTTATTCATAAATTTAAAGTGTTTTTCTTTCATTATGGGTAGTATAAAAAATGTTAGGTACATTGTTCTTAGTTTAGCAATTGATTTTTTTAAATCAAGTTCATGTAGGATATAATTTTTGTTTTGTTATATTTTTTGTCCAGAATCAGAATCCCTTGTATTGTTAATGTGCCAATTTGTGGTATTATAGGTTGGTGGGCCAATATATTTTTTGTTAAAAATACAAATCCACGAGGAAGTGTTTTTTGTAATTTCATGAAATCTGGTTTTGAAGGGTTGAATTTATGTTTAGTGCAAAATTGTTGATAATCCAAAAGATTACCACTGGCTTCCATTAAGTCAGCCACAGACCATATATTCCTCTCATACCAATCCTAATAAAATAAAGATTTTTTTTCGGTATAAAATATATATATTATTCCAAAGCATAGTGGTGTGGGGTGAAAAGTGATGTACAAACAGCAAAGATCTTGAATTTCCAACGGCTACCTGTTCCGCACTTCAGCCCAGTCGGTGGCAGTAATGCTCCTTCCAGTTAGTTGCCAAATGCCATTAAAATCGAACGAAGAAGAAGAGGGACGCTGTGAAGCCGCAGCATTTCGGAGTGTTTCCCAGAAAAAGGAGCTGAAGGTAAAGAGATTTTACACACTTTAAATCGTGTTTAACTGTTACCCTTTACGAAAATTAACCGTGGTTTACTATGAATACATAATCATGGCTTACCATGGTTTGCCGTTTTTTAATGTTTTTTTGGGGGGTAACTATGGAAACATAGTTAAACCGTAGTATAATCTTTGTTTTAAACCATGTTTTTTTGTGTTACCGTGATCTTTCCAAACCATTCTGTTTCCGAGAAAGGTTTTTCTTATTTTAATAAGCTGGTCCATTAAGCTGGTTTCTCAAAACGTTAGTGCAATAATGCATACACCAAACAATTAATAGGCTATTTGTAGTGTAACAGCAAATGTAATTAAACATCATACTTCATGCTTCCATCTAGCTACCAAAAGCCATAAAAACAGGAGAATCGTTCAATCTGTCTATATTTTCATTAAATCACATGCAAGGCATTCTCATTCTTAGTTGTCTGGGTGTGGAATCGCTGCGTCCAGCTCTGTGTGTTTGAGAGGAACAGAAAGAGAGACAGATATTCGAGATTAAAGATTGCTTGCTAAAATAAATAACATGACGTTGCACGGTAAGTGAAAGTGTGCTTTTCGTGTGCTCACTGTCGAAAGAAATGTTGAACACACTTACAGGATCCTTTTGTAAATCTTGCTCTCTTGTTTAATTTGTTTGGGACAGCTACCCTCAGTAGGTTGATGTCTGTGTTTGGGAATTTCTTTAAAGTGTAATCTGCAAAGTAATGTAACAAATAAATCACATGGCAACATTCTAAAGGTTGGTTTCTAAACACAAGAAAATCTGGTACAACATAAACTGAATAGCAAGTACCCATTGGTATAGATGCTGGTTCGTTTTTCAGTTTATGTTGTACAAAGTTTGTCATTATTTTTGCTACTGACAGCACTCTGTAATGACGATCAACAGGGCTATGGACCCATGTCGCAGCAGCCAATTTTCCAGGAAGTAGAAAGGTAAGCAAAAATTGTATTAATCATCTTCATTACATCCAATGAGGATCTGATTCTGCTTCAGAATCATATTGTCTCTCATTAGTATAGGGCTGCAACTATCGAATATTTTTGGAATCGAGTATTCTGTCGATTTTTCATTGATTAATCGAGTAATCGAATAAATCATACTTTTGTGTTTTTAAACAACTATATCAATGGTGGGTTATGCAACATGAAAGGCCTCTTAAAACGAGCAAGCAATTTTTCAACACAACACTTTTATTAGATCAAAACTTAAAACCTTTGGCTTATTGGCTCCAAAACTAAGCCCATTTAATCAACCTTTTTGGGAAACATTTATGATGTACACTGTATCCTTATTAACAAAAATAGAAAAAAGAAAGAAAAATACAACAAAGAATAACTTTATTAACATTGTCTTTTAGTCTGTAACAGAAACGACGTAAAGTACATAAATTAAAACAAAATCAAGCCTTATTTAAACGAATCTGTTTTTTGACCATTTGATACTGAAAAATAAAATAAAATATAATCAGTAAATAATAATACATTCAAATTGATCAACATTTTTACTTAGGAGCACAAAATATAAAACACTTTAAACTTCAAAAAGTTGTTACGGGACGCTGGTGAGACGCAGCTGGGTCTGACATGTTGTTATTTGGGATTTTTTAAAAACTTATGATTTAATGTAAATATTCATCCGTTCAATGTATAGTATTGTTTAGTCTATATATTTTACTATTATTTTCACAATTTTTTCTCGTGGCAATTACGGCAAGAAGTAAGCAGACCGGTCGCAAATCCACTGGTTGTAAGGCACCCAGGAAGCATCTGGCCATGAAGGCTGCTCGTAAGATCGCTCCGGCCACTGGCGCCGTGAAGACACCTCACAGTTACAGGCTCAGCATCATGGCTTTGAGAGAGATCTCTCCACGGAGCTGCTGATGCGCAAGTTGCCCTTTCAGCACCTGGTGCGTGAGATCGCTCAGGATTTCAAGACCGACCTCCGCTTCCTGAGCTCCGCCGTCACGGCCCTGCAGGAAGCCAGCGAGGCTTTACTTGGTGGGTCTGTTCGAGGACATGAACCTGCACCATACACGCCAAGAGAGTCACCATCATGCCATCAGCATAGTCAGCTGGCCCACCGTATCCATGGAGAGCGCCTTAAACTAACTGCGTTTATGGTCCCCAATACTTTACGGTGTTCTTGCCATGGACCTCCTGTTATTTAGTTATTTTGTCATTTTCTCTGTCTGTATGCACTTTAAGATTTGTTTGTAAAATATATAAAGTGATATATGGATAAAATGAATTATTATTATTATTATTATTATTGTGCTCCTGAGTTTAAATGTTGCTGATCAATTTGAATGTATTATTATTTATTGATTATTTTTTTTAACGTCAAATGGTCAAATTGTTTACAGTTTAAATACGGATTAAATTTTTATTTAAATTTTTAGGCAAATTGATACACTTTGTCTTTTCTGCTGCACACTAAAAAACAATATTGCCGCCCTATTTATTCTTGTTGGCAATATTCGGCACGTTTTCGCTGAAAAACTCAATATCTTTACTGATCTGTAAAGATAGTGATTGTGTTTCAGGGGATGGCTTTACTGGATACTTCAGCATGATGTTAAAAACAGCAAGTTTAATGTTACAGACTTCTGCCTCATCCAACAACTGCATCAAGACATGTTGAGAGAAAAGCTCAGCGGAGATAAACGTATAATTGAAAATTATGAATGTGCTATTACAGCAGAAATGTGGAGGGAAGATTACCACAAAACATTAATATCCAGCACCATCCACTACACGAATGAGGACGTCGAGCTGGTCTCTAGGTGCTTTTTGCGGTTCTCTTCGTTTTTCACAGCCAATGTGAAAGAGCCCGTGTGCGCCACTAACTTACAATAACTGAACATTGATCGATTTTTATACTAAATACTAAATACTAAAAATATATTTGCATATATGACCGGAGAGCGGGCGGAAGTGACGGAAGGGACCGGGCGGAAGTGACGGAAGGGACCGGGCGGAAGTGACGGGAGGGACCGGGCGGAAGTGACGGGGGACCGGGTGGGAGTGGGTAGGAATTGTCAGAAATTCCGCGGGAGCAGGATTTAAAAAATAGTCCCCTCAGGGCTTTACTTCATATCTCCTGCTCTGAGCTGTGTGCTCTTCTTCGGTGCAAAAAACCCCCCAACTCCCTGCATCAAAAATAGCATGTTCCTCGGGTCACACGCGCCCCCCGGCATCGCTTTCCAATATTTGAGAAGGACTGGTGTACAAAGCGGTAGTGTAACGATAATAGGTGCTTTGGTGACGAAAAAACTTTTCGTTTCAGCCCTACATTAGTAACACCTGTGCTTTCCTTGCTACTTCCTCAAAAATTTAGGGTATTGAATACACAGGGGGGAAAGCAGTACACCAAGACAACAAAAGGGCAAAGGACCAACTGTAATCTGAAGGTAGTTGTATTTAATACCTGTGTGTATTAATGTCAACCAGTAAGTAATACTTTGATAACCTTACTGTAGCAAACATATTAATTCAACTGATAATATAAATATTCCAAAACATCTGACTCTTCCAGTGAGCACATTTGGGACATTATCTGGCTTGGTATACTGCTTTTTCTTAGTATGTTCAATAATTTTTTTCCCTGCCATTCTGTCATTGGAACAAATAAGTGAATTCAATTACTTGCAAAAGTGAATTCAATTACATCACTATTATATAACCTCAAGGCGAAGCATCCTGGTGTGGCAGCGACAGCGGAGGGAAGGTGTCTCCGGCAGTCAACGTTGCAGGAGTTTGGAGCGAGAGGCGGGACTTTTGTTAAGCTTTGTCCTTTAATTTAAGTTATTTAAAGCTATGTTTTTGTCTTAATACAGAGGTTCTCTCAGGTTTGAAGATGTTATGTATTTTCTATTCAAAAGTAAGTTTTGTTTTTATCTCGCAGCATTTAAAAATGTGACAGAGTTGGAAAAAAACAAATAAACAAAGCCTTCTTTGTAAAATGGATGATTTAGTGTGTATTATATATTACATACTGGGTTGACTTAGAATCGCAGTTAATAGTGATTATTTTTTTCCAGATTTGCAATTAACTAGTTAATTTTAATTCATCGCTTTACAGCCCTAATTTTTTGCAAACTTGCCATTCATTATATCCACCTGCTGAGTCAACCTTTGCCGATCTTCCTCTAGTTCTTTGACTCGCTGTTCAAGGCAGTCGCTGGAGATAAACAACTTCCCCGGGAGAGCAAGATAACGAGACGTTTATGTGCTTTGTTACTAAGGTGTTTTTTTTTCCCCTTCCATTCCTTATTTTCCTCTGCTACCTCTCATCTGACCTGTCCCCCCAAAGTGTGAAGTTTGTGTATGTATGGTCGGAGGGGTCCAATTTCGCTGCATATAACAGTGTATGTGATAAATAAAAGGCTCATTATCATTATCACTCTTCGCTCCAGAAGAGCCTCAGTCACGGGTCACCCATGTTGGTTAAAAGAGACCACGTTTTTTATACTGCAAAACCACATTCTCTCAAAGATGTACTTTATGTGAAGGAGGAAATTGTAAAATCAGATTGTGAATCTGAGTAGGCCAGAGCTTGACAAGGATGCTTTTCCTATAAAGAAAGAATTCACAAAAAATACAAAACATTGAACGCTTTAGGAGAGACTGAGTGAAAATGAACACACTTTACTTTGAAGGCTTTAGGAGAGACTGAGGGTCTGAACTGAAAGATTCAGGTGGGGGCGCTAGTTCTGTTTCTCTGATTTTTCAGAAAGATATGCAGACAGAAACTGAAAAGGTGTGAATTATTGTAACAGACTGACACCTGTCCATGTCAGGGGGAGGAGGAAGTTACAGGTGTGATACACCCATGTTACATTTTGTGTTGAAACTACGTAACGTTTTTGAATGCTCTATAGCCAAAACATATATTTACAAGGTTCAGACTTGCCCAGATATATTTATGGCGTTATCTTTACTTTGTTTGAAAACCTGAAAATAGGTTTAGGTTATGTTTACACAAAATTCTAATAAAACTAATTTCATTACATTCACTTTATTCTCATATTACTATCGATGAGGTTTTCCACAATATAACCATATGTGTCTCTTCTGCATAGGTGTTTTTATTGAGATAAACTACTGAGCAGGTTAACCAATAAAGGAGCAAACCATATGATTTATCACAATTAAAATCCCCCTAATGGGGTGGGGGTACTACCTGGCATGGGGCAGGCTTTCCCAGAGAGCCTGAGGGCCGTCGGGGGATCCTGTCCTATGGTCGCGGAGGCCCATGTCTGTGGCTTCCTCCTCCGCCTCTTGGTGAATAATAATTATACATTTTATTCATAGGCATCAGCCTGGCACACAAGGACACCGTACGATAAAACAAGTGCAACAAACAGGAAAAAAACATTAATTACAGGCAAGATTAAAAAAAAAAAACATTGCTGAAGAATCAGAGAGAAAGCAAGCTTGAACTGATGTTTTTTGCATGTGGATTTAAAGTGTGATAATGAATTGATGTTTCTGAGATCAGGTGGTAGTGAGTTCTAGAGCCAGGGAGCAGAGCGGCTAAAAACTGGTAAGATGGGCAGAAAGGACAGTTAAGTGGGTGGCAGAGGATGAAGGGTGTTGAAGGTTAACAGAATAATTTAAAATTCAACCCGAAATGTAACCGAGAGCCAGTGTAGCTGCTGCAAAACGAGAGTTATATGATGGATAGAAGGAGTCCTGGTAATGATGCGGACGGCTGAATTCTGGACCAGGTAAAGTTTGTGGAAAGTTTTGTGAGGGAGAACGAAATGCGGGGAGTTACAGAAATCCATATGAGAAGTGACAAAACTGTGAATGAGCATGGCAGCTGTGTGGTGGGTAAGAGATGGACGGAGACGGTTGATATTACTTAAGTTGAAACGGAAATGTTTATTACTTAAGTACACCGGATAATAATGTTGATATGAAATTGAAAAGGCTCTTTACCTGTGGAGATGGGGAAACTGAGCAATTATCAATATCAATAGAGGTGCTGTCCGTTTTGCAAAATGTTGATTTGGTACCAATAAGGAGAACTTCTGTTTTATCACTGTTTAATTTAAGGACATTTGAAGAAAAACAGGTTTGTATTTCAGTCAGGCAGTCAGTAAGGGTGGAAGGTGGGAGGTTGAAAGTGGGTTTACTGGTAAGGTAGAGCTGGGTGTCATCCGCATAACAGTGAAAACTGATGTTACATTTGTGAGAGATCTAGCCAAGGGGAAGGAGATAAATAGTGAAGAGTAGGGGCCCCAGGACAGATCCCTGGGGTACACCAGAAGTAACAGATGAAGGGTGGGATGAGAACGATTTAAGCTGAATGAATGAGTGCGACAGGAAAGATAAGATTTGAACCAGTCTAAGGGGATGTTAATGATACCAATGGATGCTAATCTATTGAGAAGGGTGATGTGACAACTGGTGTCAAAGGTTGCACTTAAAGTTGTGGGGTTCTGGCTAACAAGTGGACAGTTTGGCGTTACGGATGAAATCTGAAATTTCTGAGCTGGTGGGGAGCTGGAAGGAAGAAAATAATGGAGTGGGTGAAGGAAGTTCAGGTATGATACTGGGGATTGATTGTGGACCGAGGGGATGGTGGATCTTCTGAATTTTTTCAGTAAAGAATGACATGAGGGAGTTGCAAAAAGCAGATGAGTATAGGTGAGGTGGTAGGGAGTATGAGGGTCTGATTATGTTTTTAAACAGTGGAAAAAAAATATTATTGGGTTTTTGAAAAAAAACAAACTAAAATGCCTATTTTTTGATGTGAACCCTAAATATGCTCCCAATATATTTTAATTTCATTTTAAACTCCATTTACCCTTAATGAAAATATAAAGGTAAACCCATAAAGACAGTACTGTAATTCATGCACTGGCATTTTCTTTGTAATAAACAGGTTAATACAAGAATAAATTGGTCATTTTTAGTAATAAAAATAGAGTAAATTGTAGGGGTAATCACCAATAATTTTTACAATTAATTTACTGGAGGACTCGAGACCTGCCGGTTAAAGCAGATATTGGACGGCGACTGAGCTCAACAACCTCTTTTAATTTAACAATAATAAAACTAATGCGCTTTAAGATGAACAAAACAAAAAACTAGAGAAACATTCGAGATGAGTCAGGGGCTGACTGACAATCCATGCGTTCTGGAAAAGAACGGCTGTCCAATGCAAAGTGACGTAGGCCTGTCTTTCTCGGTCAAGAGTCAAACATTATAAACAATAAGTAGCTTTAAATTAAAAAACATGCAATTCTTTGAAACACACTAAAGTAGAAATGCAAAACAATAGCTAAACAAAAAACGGTCCAGAAGGCACCTGGATGTGGCCGCGCCACCCCCTATACTGATTTATATTTAGCTGAATTTATGTTTGGATAACTATATATTTTCCAAAATTAGCAGTTTTTACTTAATAATTTACAAGTAAAAGGCATAAAAAACATAGTGCCACAAAAATGGAAAAACAAAATGCAGAGAATATTTGCAGGTTCCACATTATTGTGGAGACTTCAGCGTAAAGCTGAGTTCGGTTCTCAAAAAAAGCTGAGTGTGACAGAATCTGCGACTCCTGATCCGCACAAAACCGGGGGGTTACTGTATAAACACAAAACTACCCAGGACCACAGTGCTGTTACAGTATTACTGTAGGGTGTGTATGTTGTTTCTGCGCTGTTACAGGGTTGCTGTAGGTGTGTACGTTGTTTCCGCTCAAATATATCTGTGGCTAGGATTTAGTCATACTTTTATTAAGCTGTACGTTCAAGAGGGTCACAAGGGTTCTGTGTTGTTCACTATTCTTTTGCACATGGTACTGAAGTTTTTCATTTTTATATGTGTCTTTCAGAAAAAAATGATCACCTGCAAGTCTTCTTGTCCTTCTGCCCACCTACGTACACAAAATTTACTTCCACAACTACATCGGTGGATGCCATTGTGTAAGGGATTTCTCTGAGCCCAGAGTGGAATATGTGACACTGCTGATCTCAGGAGAGATGTAATTATTCAGAAGCCCCAGTCTTCAGAAAGCATCTTCTGTTAACCTTCTTATTAATACAAAAAAGTACACACATCCAGTGTGAAGAGTTTTATAGAGATGGATATCTGGGCTGCACAAATTTACCGTCATTGCGATATCAACATGCACAATATACATATCGCGAAAGACTGACTGAACTGCAATAAATGGTGTTTTTCCAAAGCTCTTCACCCAGTGCCGAAGAGAAGATTGTTTCTTTTGCAATTTTTTTCTGGCTAAGTACTGGCTAAGTATAATTTAAAGTATGTTTACATTTATTTAAGATTTAAAGTTCTTAAAAAAATATTTTCAGATTTTTTCAACAATGTTCAATGGTTCAAATGATGACATTAAAATGTTCTGTTTAGGTAAATTCTTTAAAAAGAAACATGTTTGAATGGAAATATTGCATTTCATTTTTTTTTCTGCATAGACTAGTCAGCGTCTGGAATCTATGTTACCAGCAAATCCAAAGCTATAAACAAACACTATAGAGGCTATATACACTATAAAAGCTAAGTTTTTATTTACTTATCGCATGTAATATTGCATATTGCAACACCCAACAACATTATCACATATCGCATGTTTTCCTAATATCATGCAGCCCTAATGGATACCTTCAAACACTACCAGAGTATTCATACTGGAGAGAAACCGAATGAGTGCTCAGAGTGTGGAAAGAGCTTTAGTACAAAGAGAAACCTTATAAATCACCAGAGCATTCACACTGGAGAGAAACCGTATCAGTGCTCAGAGTGTGGACATAGTTTTAGTAAAAAGGGTTATCTCAAACAACACCAGCGCATCCACACTGGAGAGAAACCGTATCAGTGCTCAGAGTGTGGACATAGCTGTAGTTCAAAAAGTAACCTTCAAAAACACCAGCGCGTTCACACTGGAGAGAAACCGTTTCAGTGCTCAGACTGTGGACATAGCTTTAGTGCAACGAGTAACCTTAAAAAACACCAGCGCATTCACACTGGAGAGAAACCGTATCAGTGCTCAGAGTGTGGAATGAGTTTTAGTCATCAGACTACTCTCAACAGACACCAGCACCTTCACAGAGGACGGAAACCTCATCATTGCTTAAAGTGTGGATGCGGTTTTTCTAGAAAGAGTAGTCTCCAAAATCATCAGAGCGGAAACTGTATCACTCTTTAGAGTAAGGAAAGAGCTCCTTATATGAATATTAAGGATACACAGATATTTCAATATGGAATAAACAAATTGTGGATATCTCTTTCGCCTCAAAGGTCCTGTTGTTTGATTCTCTACCAAGACGGTCAGATTTCTTTCGGTGTCTATCTGGTTTTCCGCTCAGAGCTCTGTTTTCTCCCCACAGTCCAAAAACCTTTTTTTCCATGTATAATGTGAATAATGTGCTGTTAAAATATGTTGCATGTGGAATTTTCAACTAGAACCTTTTTCAACTAGTGCAGTTTGCACGTCAGTTATTTTTAAAAATGTTTTAATTTTGTATCACATGGTGCTGATTTTATCTGAACACAACACACTATAAAAAGAACTTTTATTTTGTGCTTTTCATTTTTTGCTTCATTTTGTGCCGGCTGCCCGATTGGTTCTGCGCATGCGCAGTGTGGAACATTTTTTGTATTTTGGACTTCTGTAGAGTCAATAAATATTTAAATATGTATAAAGAGATCAAACTGTGTGCGTGCATGTGTGTAAAAACAAATAATTGTTACACAGACAGAACATCCACTAAGTAAACAGAAATCAGAAACAGATTCACATTTATTGGCATAGTATGTAAGCAAGTGTGTAAATGAACACTACAGTGCCTCCAGTCATTGGGTGAATGAATAAAATTCCATAATAATCACATCTAATTTAATCTACTGAAGTAAAAAGATCCAAACCGGGTATTTGATGAAGCTGCAAGTAAAACTGGGCTCCCATTAGGAAAGAGGTCTGGAAATGGTTAAGTGAACGCTTTGCCTCTCATAAAACCACCATTTACTGTATTACTGTTTTTGTGTTTGTTTTTTTTTACGCTGAAATCCCCACAACAATGCGGGACATGCAAATATTCTCCACATTTTTTCGTGGCACGAAACCAAAACACAGAAAGAAATGATTATTAAATTATTAAAAGAATAAATCTGTTACAAAACTATGAAAATAGTTATTTAGCATTCAAACAATGCACAATATAAAATAAAATTTGAAATAAAATATTTTACTTGGCCCCACTCTTGAAGTGGTTCGGAATCGTGGGAGAGACTTTTTATATCTTCTTCTTCCAGAGTACGGAGAAAAACTACCTAGAACATGGCCTGCAACAGCACCACCTATTGGTCTGTTAAAGCTACTGCCTCACATCCATCCCGACTTTGGCTGATGGCATCCCAGCCATCAAACTGATGAAATAGAACCAAAGCCACCACCTGTCCATTGCCTTTATCTCTGATTTGATCCTCAACAGTCATATTACCTGTTTGCTCAATGGGAAGAAACATACACTGTGTAAGGAGGTTCTGGTGGACCACCCTCTCTGCTCCACCTTCCTCTGGCTGCACCACATACACGGGTAAGCCAGGGTTGTTTTTTTTTTTCACCATGTGCGGACGTGGCCCCCATCTATCCCCCAGCTTTTGCCGCCCCTCCACATGACACGCTTTGACCAATACTCTATCCCCTGCCCTTTTGTTTTTTGTCATAGAACTTTTTCTGTTGTTCTTTAGCCTTTTGAGATTGGGTGCAATTGACCTGAGCATAAGCCTGGAACAGTCAGTCATGTAACGTCTGGACTAGGGCTGCAACTATTGAATATTTTTGGAATCGAGTGTTCTGCCGAGTAATCGGATAAATCATCTTTTTGTGTTTTTAAACAACTATATCAATAGTGGGTTATGCAACATGAAAGGCCTCTAAAATGAGTAAGCAATTGGCTGTTATACCTCACTAAAAAGGTTTTATTCAAACTCAAAACAAAACTTAAAACCTCTGGCTTATTGGCTCCAGAACTAAGTCAATTTAATCAACTTTTCTGGGAAACATTTATGATGTACATTGTATCCTTATTAACAGTAAAGAAAACAAAATCGTCCTGTTATTTAGTTATTTTGTCATTTTCTCTGTCTTTAAGATTTGCACTTTAAATTCTTTATAATTATTATTATTATTTTTTTTTAGCATTAAATGGTCAAAACTTGTTTACAGTTTAAATACGGATTAAAAATGTATTTCTCGAGGTGTATTTCTCGGCTCTTCGTTTTTCACAGCCAGTGTGAAAGTGCCAGTGTGCACCACTAACTTACAAGAACAGAACATTGATCGTTTTTTAACGATCAATGAAAAAAATTAATTTTCATATGCGGACGGGAGCGCGCGGAAGCGGACGGGAATCGTCAGGAAATCGGTGGGAGCGGGATTAAAAAATAGTCCCGCGCAGGGCTTTAATTCATGTCTCCTGCTCTGAGCTGTGTGCTCTTCTTTGGTGCAAAAAAACTCGACTCCCTGCGGCAAAAATCGCATGTTCCCAGGGTCACACGCGGTGGTGACGAATTAAACTTTGGTGACGAATTAAACGAAGCCTCGAGGCAAAGAATTTTTGTAATCGAATCATTCGAGTTACTCGAATAATCGTTTCAGCCCTAGTCTGGACATAATTATGGTAACTTCTGGGTTGGTCAGTGGTAGGGAGCCTGGGGTGTCTACCAAACTTGAGGTAGTGTGGGGTGTAACCAGTTGAGTTGTGACGAGTGAAGTTATAAGCGTGTGTCATTGCATTCACGTACTCATGCCATTGAAATTTCAAGTTAGGCTCTAACGTTCCCAGCATATTAATGAAAGTCCGGTTAAACCTTTCAGTGGTCTCATTGCCCTGGGGATGGCAGGGGGTTGTGTGGGTCTTAGCAATGCCTGTGCACTTACATAGTTCCTTCACTACTGCACTTTAAAAATTGCGTCCTTGGTCTGTTTGCAATCTTCCAGGAAAGCCAATATATAAGTAATAAAAATATACAATATACAATAAAAATAAGTTTTTCCACAGCACCTTGGCCACTATAACAGCTTTTTGGTTTTTAGTGGGGTGAGTCTGAGCATAGCGGAAAAATTGGTCTGTAACAATTAGAACGTTTTCTATAGACAAAAAGTCAACACAAACAAGCTCCATGGGGCACTGCTATGGATACTGATCGGGCCCTGAGGCTATCAGCAGGGGTCTTTCTAAGGCAGCCCCTCTTACACAGCTCACACCAAACCTTAATGTCCTGGAACATTGTTGGCCATAAAACCTCTGCTCAAATCCAAAATGCCCATAGTCATCTTGAAGAGCAAATTTGACTGATGTCTGTAACTTCTCAGGCAGTATTAGCTGTTCCACCGTTCCCCTTTGACAGTCTCTGATGCGACGGTACAAAAGGCCATTTCTTAGCACTAGTCTTCTCCACTCCTTTAGAAGAAGGCACCCTTTCTCTCCAAGTTTAACCCTCTCACTGCGACATGGCTTTTGGCCCTGACTTTTAAAAAACAGCACCAGACCAATACCGGGGCCTTCCTTCTGTGTAGTTATGAAAAACATTATGAAAAACATCCATCCATCCATCCATTATCTACCCCTTAGTCCTGCATTCAGGGTCGGGGTATGAAAAACATAGTGAAGCAAATTTAATACTTGTAATAGGAAGCTAGAATTGTGATTTGTTCATATATTTATTTAACTAGTAACTTCAATTGCTATTTGAAAAGAGACAAAAGTATTAATAGAAAATATTCCAATTACAAAACATGCAATAGTAGCAGGCCGTCGGGAATCAACACGTCTAGCCAGAGTAATCGAGCGCCTCTTTTAACTTGAACTTGGATTTCCGACTAGACACGTATGGAAGTGGGGGAGACGTTTAGCCTGGGACTGGATGGTCGCGCTGAGGATCTCTAATTGTTTTTGTCAACCAAACAAAATTATTTAATTCACTGAAAAAGATTGACTCAGTCTCCGGAAAGATAGTCATCAAGCAGCGAAATGATCTTGGAAAAATCAGCTTGAAAATGAGCATGAAAATTATTTTAATGAAATAGTTTTTATCCACTGTTTTTTCTCAGACGTTGAGTACGGCAAACTGATGGGAAGCATTCGGCTGATCTATGTTCTAATAAATGTAACTACGTCTATCAAGTCACTATATATA
>JBBJLR010147954.1:0-2500 GCA_037577145.1 Brachypetersius gabonensis
GAGGAAAAGGTTCAAAGGCTCTTCCAGGAGAAATGGAAAAATGGGGGAGAGATGGAGAGATGGAGGGAGAGATGGGAGATGGAGAGATGGAGAGATGGAGGGAGAGATGGGAGATGGAGGGAGAGATGGAGAGAGAGATGGGGAGATGGAGGGAGAGATGGAGGAAGAGATGGAGTGATGGAGAGATGGAGGGAGAGATGGGAGGGAGAGATGGAGAGATGGAGGGACAGATGGAGGGAGAGATGGAGGGAGAGATGGGAGATGGAGAGATGGAGGGAGAGATGGAGGGAGAGATGGAGAGATGGAGGGAGAGATGGGAGATGGAGAGATGGAGAGAGAGATGGGGAGATGGAGGGAGAGATGGAGTGATGGAGAGATGGAGGGAGAGATGGGAGGGAGGAAAAGGTTAAAAAGCTCTTCCAGACGTTCTCCAGCTCTGAGGGCATCATTCATCATTCATGAGCTTCTTACTGTAATCAACTATTCTGATTTATTTGGAGGCTGTTGGTGGAGAAAAAAGAATGAAGCAGCAGCTACACACACACACACACACACACACTCCGAAACACACACAACACACACAGAGAAACACACACACATCACACATTTCCCTGCTCTTCTCTCGTTTTTCATCTGTAACCAGATACTGCTATGTCGTCCCTGGAGTGGAGTCACACACACACACACACACACACACACAGATACACACTCGCACATATCGCACATAAACACACACACAGATACACACACACAGAGAAATACGCACACACAGAAACACACACACACACACAGATACACACTCGCACATATCGCACATACACACACAGATACACACACACAGAAACACACACATTCACACAGATACACACACTGAGAAACACACATGCAAACACAGAAACACACAGAAACACACACACATACACACTCACACATACCCACTCTCTTTCTCTCTCACACACACACACTCTCTCTCTCTCTCTCACACACACACACGCACACACACACACACACACTCTCTCTCTCACACACGCACACACACACATACACGCACTAAAGTGTAATGACTAGTGTCAGTGCAGGAACAGATACTGAGTTGAACAGTGAAGAGACTCTGAAGCTGGGCAGTGAGACGTTGACACCATAAGACCTGAGGTTCAGCTCACTGATGAACCATCAACACCCAACACAGTTACACTCCGAGACCGAGACTGAGCCTGAGTTTACAGTGACTAATATACTAATATTCTCCAGCAGCACATTACACCCCACACTTGGTTTGGTCAACTGTACAAGTGGAAATTTTGACCATCATGACCTGGGAATTATATTCCATGATAAATTCATCAGGAAACTTCATTGATCCTATCGTCGGTGTATTTTTGCCTTTTTATATCTGATCCAGCATTTTCTCTGATGGATTCTCCCTCAGTGACTGCGTACGGCCGGCTGTGGTTTCCAGAGCCAGCCCGGCTCCCCCCGAACGCCGCCACCGGGAACCAAGTCTGACCAGCACTCTGACCACCAGGCAGCATTCCAGGGTCCACTCTACCAACTGCCCTCTCCTGTGGTCTTCCACCGGCAAGAGAGAGACAGAGAGAGAGAGAGACAGAGAGACAGAGACAGGGAGAGAGATGAAGATAGAGTGTGTGTATGTGTGTGTGTGTGTGTGTGTGTGTGTGTGTGTATCACACCTGAAGTCTCCCCCCAGGATGAGCACACAGTCTCTCACCACTGGAATGTTGTTCAGACTCCGGCCGCAGGACCGTTAGCATACGGGAACGCTCGTCACTTCCCAAACACTGCCCTCCACAACCCACGCCCCACCCCCGCGGCCGTGACTACTGACCCTGTCACTCAGCTCAAAGTCTGGCAGCCAATCACATGCCAGCGCTCACACAAACACATCCATGTTTACTCGTTTGTCCGCGATGGTGAAATCACAAGCTAATCCACAAATGACCCCCTTTCATAACCAGATCAGACCATACGGCCAGTTCAAAACAACTCCGCTCCTCTGGTCCAGGATCAGACTGTATTCAGATCACTGAGACGTCCTCTGGGACTGTGGGGACAGGTTATAGAGAGACTGACCTGTGTCCTGGATACTGACCTGTGTCCTGGATACTGACCTGTGTACTGGATACTTACCTGTGTCCTGGTCTGTATACTGGATACTGGTCTGTATACTGGATACTGGTCTGTAGACTTGACTGTGGTCTGTAGACTGGACTCTGTTCTGTATACTGAACTCTGGTCAGTATACTGGGTACCGTTCTGTAGACTGGACTGTAGTCTGTGGATACTGGATTCTGGTTTGTATACTGGACTCTGGTCTGTAGACTGGATTCTGGTTTGTATACTGGACTCTGGTCTGTAGACTGGCCAGTGGTCAGTATACTGGATACCAGTCTGTAGACTGGACTCTGGTCTGTAGATTGGACTGTAGTCTGTAAACTGGACTGTGGTCTGTATACCGGAGCTGAAACAGTGTTGTGTTTCC
>JBBJLR010147954.1:7500-15584 GCA_037577145.1 Brachypetersius gabonensis
CCTCTGGACACTCTGTTAGCCATAGAGGGCCTACCTGCCTATAACCTTGTTCTAGGCTCTCTCTTGAATTTATTCTCTATTCTTGTTCCTTTCTTTGAGTCGACCCGAGGAGTACAGGTTCCCCTTTTGAGTCTTGGTTTCTCCCAAGGTTTCATCCTCCAGATGAGGGAGTTTTTCCGCGCCTCTGGTTTACTCACTAGGTGCTCGGACCTGGACTCTGTAAAGCTGCTTTGTGACAACCTGGTTGTAAAAAGCGGTATATAAATAAAGTTGAATTGACTTGAATTTGGTGTCCCATATTTCACATGGATTTTTTCAGTACAGAGGTTGATGCACTCAGTCTGTGAGCTTATTAATGTCCTCTCCATGTGGAGTGGCTGGTTACCTATTAACCAGTGGTAGGTGGGGGGGGGGGGGGGGGGGGGAGGTTGCATCAGGTTGTGTTCTGACAGGTGGGTCTGTGCAGCTGTATGCCTCTTTCACATTAACATACAAATTGAAACTTTACACTTATCTGGAAAGTATTCACAGCACATTTTGTTATGTTACAGCCTTATTCCACAATGGATTAAATTCATTTTTTTCCTCAGAATTTGACACACAACACCCCATAATGACAACGTGAAAAGAGTTTACTTAAGGCTTTTACAAATTTATTAAAAATTAAAAACTGAGAAATCACATGTAAATAAGTATTCACAGCATTTGCTCAATACTTTGTCGATGTACCTTTGGCAGCAATTACAGCCTCAAGTCTTTTTGAATATTATGCCACAAGCTTGGCACACCTCTCCTTGGCCAGTTTCACCAATTCCTCTTTGCAGCACCTCTCAAGCTCCATCAGGTTGGATGCCATTTTAAGATCTCTCCAGAGATGTTCAATTGGATTCAAGTCTGGGCTCTGGCTGGGCCATTCAAGGACATTCACAGAGTTGTCCTGAAGCCACTCCTTTGATACCTTGGCTGTGTGCTTAGGGTCGTTGTCCTGCTGAAAGATGAACCGTCGCCCCCAACTGAGGTCAAGAGCGCTCTGGATCAGGTTTTCGTCCAGGATGCCTCTGTACATTGCTGCAGTCATCTTTCCCTTTATCCTGACTCGTCTCCCAGTTCCTACCGCTGAAAAACATCCCCACAGCATGATGCTGCCACCACCATGCTTCACCATAGGGATGGTATTGGCCTGGTGATGAGGGGTGCCTGGTTTCCTCCCAACGTGACGCCTGGCATTCACACCAAAGAGTTCAATCTTTGTCTCATCAGACCAGATAATTTTGTTTCTCATGGTCTGAGAGTCCTTCAGGTGCCTTTTGTCCAACTCCAGGCGAGCTGCCATGTGCCTTTTACTAAGCAGTGGCTTGCGTCTGGCCACTCTACCATACAGGCCTGATTGGTGGATTTCTGGAAGTTTCTCCTCTCTCCACAGAGGACCTCTGGATCTCTGATTGAGTGACCATCGGGTTCTTGGTCACCTCCCTGACTAATGCCCTTCTCCCCATATTGCTCAGTTTAGATGGCTGGCCAGCTCTAGGAAGAGTCCTGGTGGTTTCAAACTTCTTCCACTTACGGATGCTGGAGGCCACTGGGCTCATTGGGACCTTCAAAGCAGCAGAAATTTTTCTGTAACCTTCCCCTCGAGACAATCCTCTTTTGGAGGTCTACATACAATTACTTTGAATTCATGCTTGGTTTGTGCTCTGACATGAACTGTCAACTGTGGGACCTTATAGACAGGTGTGTGCCTTTCCAAATCATGTCCAATCAATTGAATTTACCACAAGTGCAGAAGCTTCAGGAACATCTCAAGGATGATCAGGGGAAACAGGATGCACCTGAGCTCAATTTTGAACTTCATGGCAAAGGCTGTGAATACTTATGTACATGGCCTTTCTCAATTTTTTTAATTTTAAGAAATTTGCAAAAACCTCAAGTACACTTTTTTTCAGGTTGTCATTATGGGGTGTAGAATTCTGCCAAAAAAAATGAACTTAATCCATTTTTGAATAAGACTGTAATATAACAAAATGCGGAAAAAGCGCTGTGAATACTTTCCGGATGCACTGTACACTTCATACTTTATACTTCCATACATGCTCCAGTAGGCTTGTGTCTGTGCACCAAAACATACTGAATATTCTTAATCTATTATTATATGAATATTCTAGTAACATATTCCACATGGATTTTTAAAAAACAATTCCAGTCTTAGGAAGTTTACGACCTATTTCACTAAATTGAAATCTTTGTTGAATGCAATGTAATGTTGAATGAATGTAATGTAATCTAACTAGATTGATACATTTATTATATAAAGAGTGGTCTGTCTCGGTCACAGCCCCAGCAGAGCCCGTCTCCAGAGTTTTGGTGTGTGCAGCCCTGGGCACATCTAGATGATGTTATGGTTTGTTGTGTGTGTGGTTGTCTATTGTTTATTGAGTTTATTGTCAGCATTCTATGATTTGTAGTCTGAGTACGTGTGTCAGGTTTTAAGAATGTCATATTTGCCAACTCTGAATAACTGTTTACATGTTCATTGTTTAATTTCGCAAATATTTTGATTAAACCTTTGGAATTCTCTTGATCTGATGACATCACTGAGGTTTTGAGAAATATTTTTACTGTTGATCGTAATGGTATAATGTCATAATGACCAGAGAGATATTCTAGTGTACTGCGTCTTTTTCATCACCATAACCATTATTATCTGTTAGCATCACTGTTTTCCTAATGACCCCACCATCAGCCCCACTGCCATGGCAATTCCAGTCGTCATCGGAACATTCCACCAGAGCTGTGAGTCTGCAGAGAGTGACAGTCAGTTCGTCTCCGGGGGTCCGCTGTCGAGGGGGAGTCAGGCCGCATGGCCCGCGGCTTCCACAGCGGCGCTGCAGAGAGAGAGGGCGAGGCGAGGAAAGGAGATGGAGAAAGAGAGGGAGGACGAAAGAGAGAGAAGGAGAGAGAGTGGCGTCCCTGTCATGCATGTCGGGCTCTCACTGCTCATTTGAAGTTGGCCATTAATTGGGCCTGTACTCGTTTCTTTATCTATTTTTGTTTGGCTGTTGACCGACGTGTGCGCGGTCCTCGATTGCCCGCGTCTCCGGGTCGACGTGGCTCGCTAATTAAGACTCCAGAGAGCCACTAATTGCTGTTGCATGGCTCTCGGCGGAGAGAGGGAGACTTCTCTCCCGGCGCTGCCGAGAAAAACCAGTGCAGGAGTGCGGCAGAATTAAAAGGCTTATGTAAGCGTGTGGTGGAGCTATTAAACACCAGCAACTTTTTTTCTCTTTTTTACGCCTTGTGAGGAACTGCCACTTGATTTAATAGAGCTCATTAAAAGTGCATCTCATGTAGAAACTCTCTCTCTAAATCTCTTTTTCTGTCTCTCTCTCTCTCTGTCTCTTTCTTTCTCTCTCTCTGTCTCTCTCTCTCTCTCTGTCTCTCTCTCTCTCTCTCTCTCTCTCTCTGTGTCTTTCTCTCTTTCTCTCTTTCTCTCTCTCTCTCTCTCTCTCTCTCTGTGTCTCTGTCTGTCTCTCTCTCCCTCTCTCCCTCTCCCTCTTTCTCTCTCTATCTCTCTCCGTTTCTCTCTCTCTCTCTCTCTCTCTCTCTCTCTTTCTCTCTCTGTCTTTCTCTCTCTATCTCTCTCTCCCTCTCTGTCTCTCTGTTTCTCTCTCTGTCTCTCTCTCTTCTCTTTCTCTGTTTCTCTCTCTCTCTCTCTCTGTCTTCTTCTGTGCACATCATCAAAATGGTCTCACCGGAGGACAGCTGCTGTCTTCCTTTACCAAACTGCTTTAGCCTGAACTTCTTTTTTAACAGATCTGAGCCAGGTCACAGTTCTTCATGAGGGATGTATTAAGTCATGGGCGATGGAAGCATTATAGCAGGAGAGACTTTTGTTTTGTTCCCCACAGTCTTTTTTTTAGGCCGAGACTCTGCATGCGCATACCAATCCAGACCTCCCCCACCCAAAAGTATTAAGAATTTGCATGTGCAAAGCAACCCCTTCCAACACCCCCTCACCACCCAAGACGTAGCCTGAAGTGTCCCCCCACATGGTCTGTGTGGTGGTCAGTGTGGTGGTCTGTGTTGTGGTCTGTGTGGTGGTCTGTGTGGTGGCCAGTGTGGCGGTCTGTGTGGTGGTTAGTGTGGTGGTCTATGCTGTGGTCTGTGTGGTGGTCTGTGTGGCGGTCTGTGTTGTGGTCTGTGTGGCAGTCTGTGTTGTGGTCTGTGTGGTGGCCAGTGTGGTGGTCAGTGTGGGGGTCTGTGTGGTGGTCTGTGTGGTGGTTAGTGTGGGGGTCTGTGTGGTGGTCAGTGTGGTGGTCTGTGTGGCAATCTGTGTGGCGGTCTGTGTGGTGGTTAGTGTGGTGGTCTGTGTGGTGGTTAGTGTGGGGGTCTGTGTGGTGGTCAGTGTGGGGGTCTGTGTGGCAATCTGTGTGGCGGTCTGTGTGGTGGTTAGTGTGGTGGTCTGTGTGGGGCTCTGTGTGGTGGTTAGTGTGGTGGTCTGTGTGGTGGTCAGTGTGGCAGTCAGTATGGTGGTCTGTGTGGTGGTTAGTGTGGTGGTCAGTGTGGCGGTCAGTGTGGTGGTCTGTGTGGTGGTCTGTGTGGTGGTAAGTGTGGGGGTCTGTGTGGGGGTTAGTGTGGTGGTCAGTGTGGCGGTCAGTATGGTGGTCTGTGTGGTGGTTAGTGTGGGGGTCTGTGTGGTGGTCAGTGTGGTGGTCTGTGTGGGGGTCTGTGTGGTGGTCAGTGTGGCGGTCAGTGCGGTGGTCACTGTAAAAAGCATTTATATTTGTTATTTAGCAAATGCTCTAATCCAAAGCAGCTTACAGAAGGACAGCAGTGATCACAGTAGATTCTTTAGATCAGCACTGGGTTCTGAATCAGGAGACGCCACATGCTGGGTCAGTGCTAATTCAACAGAGGAGATTAATGTTGATTATATGTTTTAACAAAATACAAAATCAACTTTGTGTTAGTGTTGCATTAATCATTTACATGCACTTAAAATAAAAAATTCCCAAATGACTGCAAAACTCTGAATGTCAATGTGAGCAACACCATAAACCCAGAAAGGATCTGCTGAAGCTCCTAATCCTGCTGCAATAAATGAATAATTCATAACTGAAGAAGTGGGACCTCAGCTAAACTGTCTGGATACAGTTCATTCAGTGGGCTTCTACATCACGGTTAAGTAAAGTGACCACTTATAGTCATGTGTTGACTCACCACTGCACACAGAGCCAATTTCGGTCTCTGCATTTAACCACCAACGAGGGGCACCGGGAGCAGCGTGTGGGGGCGGCGGTACCTTAATCAGGGAACCTCAGTGATAACATTAGCTGTTTGGATTCAAACCCACAACCTTCTGATCGCAGGGTGAACTCCCTAACCACTAGGCCACCAGCTTCCCCAGGACCAGTGGGGTGAGGAGCTGAAGCTGCTGAGTGCCACTATTCCTGTTTATCCTGAAACCGTTGCACCATAATGATGTAAGTGTGCTCCGGCACGAATGCTGAAATCCTATGTGAGTGTGAGAGGGCCCAGAGGGGGAGTGGGGAGGGGGGACTCGGGCTCGTGCTCGGTTCACGGCAACCGTGCCTAGCGTGAGTACACCCTAACTTTTGGTGTAAAGCAGCTGAGAATCCATTCTTCTTATTTCTGTTATTTTCTCAAGTTTTTTTTAGATGAATTTCTGGTGACTCTTATAGTGCCAGTTAAGGAAAGAAAACCTTACTGTTCTCCTTTTTCAAAGGATTTTGTGGAAAGAGATAAGTGCCCACTCTTCCTCTTGAGGAAACTGAAAGCTCTCCTGGAATCTGTGTGAGGGCCACAGGTTCACCACCCTGGAGCTCAGAAACAGGTGTGATGGGGTCGCTCCCACTTTTCAAATCTCTCCTACATACACATTTACACACACACATCTACACATACACAAACATCTACACACACACTAACCGAGTCACCATAAACTCCCACTCAATTAAACATAAAAACACTTCAGAAACTGCCCACACACACACACACTCTCTCTCTCTCGCCCAAACATGCTCTCACTCGCTGCTCCCTCTTCACACAAACTGAAGGCAGATCCTCTACCCTCCACTTCTCCTGCCTGAGGGACAGGTGGCTCCTGCATGCGCCCACCTGAGGTGAACCAGCTTTCCCCTCAAGCAGCTAATGAAGCTCAGTGGCAGCCACAGATCTGATTCAGTTACTGAGCAGGATCTGGACACACATGCACCTCCGACCTTCTCCGCGTTCCTGTCCTCAGGTCAGGCTGAATAAAGGAGTGGTGTGAGCTAAACCATCTACAACGTCCCGAAGACAAGGGAAGTGGTAGTGGACTTCAGGAAGGTCCTCCCCCAGCATTCCCCCTGACAGTAAACTGGACCTGTGGCCATAAGACTCTGTGACTCCTCCCAGTTCTGCAGCAGATCTCTTTAAATGTTCTGATCTAAATTTGGTTTGTGTGATACACGACTCAAACATGTTATCTTTGAATTGATTGGATGTTATTGAATGTTGATGTTGTTACTATCTCGTCTGTTCTATTGCATTTATTGATTGCTTCAACACTAAACCACTTTGATAAACTCACTAAATCTTACACACAGAAACATCAGTGTTGCACTCGGATTTGCGATACTAATGCTCTGGTCCTTGTCATTGTGTTGCACTATTGTTTATTATTACCTTTGAGATTAATAAAGTTCTTTCTTATTTTATCTTAGTAACCAGAAATAGTTATTATGCCTAATTACATACATTTAAATACACCAAGCTCTTCTTTCCACCTGATAGTTTCATGGCACTACATTACTTTACAGTGGCAGCCATTATTTAAAGAGGGTGGCTGTCGTAGACATTACTGACCTGTGTTAAAGCCTGGGGTGGGCCGGTCTGATACTCAGTGTCAGTATCTGTCTGATACTCTGTATCAGTATTGGTCTGATACGGGCCAAAATCACTGGACTGAAAACAGAGTGTGCAAAGACAGAGAGTACAGAGACAGTGTGTACAGAGACAGTGTGTGCAGGGACAGATACAGAGTGAACAGAGACAGTGTGTACAGAGACAGTGTGTGCAGGGACAGATACAGAGTGAACAGAGACATTGTGTGCAGGAACAGAGACAGTGTGTGCAGGGACAGGGTGTACAGAGACAGTGTGTGCAGGGACAGGGTGTACAGAGACATAGTGTACAGAGACAGTGTGTACAGAGACAGTGTGTGCAGGGACAGATACAGAGTGTACAGAGACAGTGTGTGCAGGAGCAGAGACAGTGTGTGCAGGGACAGGGTGTACAGAGACAGAGTGTACAGAGACAGTGTGTACAGAGACATAGTGTACAGAGACAGTGTGTGCAGGGACAGATACAGAGTGTACAGAGACAGTGTATACATAGACAGTGTGTGCAGGGACAGGGTGTACAGAGACAGTGTGCGCAGGGACAGATACAGAGTGTACAGAGACAGTGTATACAGAGTCAGTGTGTGCAGAGACAGTGTGTGCAGGGACAGATACAGAGTGTACAGAGACAGTGTGTGCAGGAGCAGAGACAGTGTGTGCAGGGACAGGGTGTAGAGAGACAGAGTGTACAGAGACAGTGTGTACAGAGACATAGTGTACAGAGACAGTGTGCGCAGGGACAGATACAGAGTGTACAGAGACAGTGTATACAGAGTCAGTGTGTGCAGGAACAGAGACAGTGTGTGCAGGGACAGGGTGTACAGAGACAGAGTGTACAGAGATAGTGTATACAGAGACAGTGTGTACAGAGACAGTGTGTGCAGAGACAGATACAGAGTGTACAGGGACAGTGTGTGCAGAGACAGACTGTACAGAGACAGAGTGTGCAGAGACAGAGACAGTGTCTGCAGTCTGAAGTGAAGCTGCACAGCAGGGTTTCTGATAAAATGGGAGCTGCCTGTTTATGCCTGTAGATAAAAGACAAAACACACAAACACACACACACACACACACAAAACCACAACCACACACACACACACACACACACTCACACACAACCACACACACACACACACACACACACACACACACACACACACACACACACACACACACACAAAGCAT
>JBBJLR010148153.1:0-10483 GCA_037577145.1 Brachypetersius gabonensis
CACACACACACACACACACACACACACACACACACACACACACACACACACACACACACACAAACACAAACACACATGTCTGTCCTGTGTTTATGGTACTCCTTCACACTCCTGACACCATTCAAAAAACATTTCTGGTGAAATTCTTATGGTAATGTGATATGCTGTTTTAGGAAAATCTGAATGCATTCATTTCATTACTTTTTAGTTGTATTAGATTTTATGTATTTATTTTTTGTTGAAAGTATTTTATTTTTATTTGAAAACACAAGTAAATCATCTGGTAGAACCGTCTTTTGCCCATAGCATTAGCTTTAGAAAATGAAAATGCTATAAGATCAAATGAATGAAATAGCATCATGGTCATTTCTGATACACAACACTGCACACATTATCCCATCTAGCTTGGATTATGGTGCATAATGGAGTACTTTATATTAATCCCATAAACCAAACCATTCCACTGTGTTCATTATTTTTGTGTGTGCTTTTACTGGAAATTGTTATGCAGGCCTCCAGAATCCTATAACTGAGAAGCAATTTTTCCCATATGATTATATTGGATGTCACATTTCAGGACATTTTACATCTTACCCTGTAGAAATCATGGTTATTATGTGTGTACTAAAATTTGCAATGTGTGTGAAGTAGTGCCAGTTACATATAGAGCAGTCAAGAGTGTGTGGCCAAACAGGGAAAACCCAATATGTGCCAGGATATATTTTTGTTAAGGAGCAGCACTAGGAACCAGAGAAACTATAAAGGGATGCTTTGAAATGTTTAACGAATAATGCTTGAATACGGAAGCAGATTTTGAAAGAATTATGAATAGATGACACATATAAGGTGCATATATTCTGCTAATGTTAAAATAAAATGTTTTTAAGATTGGAAGATTGGACTTGTATGAACAATAAATCAATATATTTTAAGATTTTAAAAAGAGACTCATTTCATTTGTCCGGTAAAATAAAGTTTGTGTCAGATGATCCCTTGATATTGAGGTTTGGATTATGTTCATGACTCACTGGGGTTTTGTCATGTACTATTAGATCTAATCTGCCTCTTTTGGAGAATCCACCTTCAAATTCTTCCAGTTTAAACTTTAAGCAATTTAAATAATGTCTAAACCTGCCACATCTGTCAGTCAGTTACTGGGGACTATAATTTAGCCACATTTTTCGGCAGCTATACAAAGAAAAGAAAATCTGCTGACTCAAAACACACTGATAACAGAAGCCAGTGGGCAGTTGCTTCAGACAGACAAATGCTGCATGTGAGCATAATCCTGTAACATGGAGATACAGAGAAAACAGCTTGTTTTGGTCATGATATTAAAATCATGAACACATTGGTATATATAAGAATACAGTTGAGCCTACAGAAATTGTGCCCCACACTTTCCCACTGAATTTATAAGGAATGTTGTTACTCCAGAGAGTCTCTAGCCCAGTTATAGTGAGGAAACTTAAACATTGTGCTGACCCTGGCTGTTGGAAAGCAAATGGGTCTTTGCAGCCTTGAGAAATGCACAAGGAGTTCAGTCTGGTGTTTGATTGTTTCCGCACACTACTGTGTAGTTGATATCATCTGATACAAAAACAGAAACATTGGACAGTTGTTTTGTAGTTATTGTTGCAAAAAATGGAGATGTGGGATTTTCCTTGCCTGACCACGGTACCACAATGTTGTTTCATGGTCATAATATGACAGTCATGAACGCATTTATCTATAACCTCCTAATTAGTCTACAGTATAGGCTACAGTAATTTGACCCCACCTCTTAACACTGAAGTTATGCAGAGTGTTGTTACTGCAGCGAGTCTAAAGACCAGTTATATGTGCGAGGAAAGGTGTGAGCCTTGAGAAAGTTGTGACAAAACTTGTGAACTAAACTTGCGACTAAAATGCCTCACAAGTAAAAAGTCTACTTGTGAGGCATTTTAATCAGATGTTTGACGTGTTTGGGCACATTTCAGGTTTACCAGTCAGAACAGGCATCGTCTCGCCACTGCACAAAGAAGGGACATAGGACAGCTATTTTGACTTTTCAGTCTTTTGACTTTTGGACTCAAAGAAGCCGAGGCCTCCTGGAACAATAAAGATCCATATGACATTGTTACTTGATTAAAAATAAATGATAAATAAATCATGGGAATGATAACAGACATTAATGTCTGACACTTTTCTTTGAAAACATAAACAGACCCATAATTTGAATAGAGCCCTTTTCAACTCAAAAAACGATGTTGAAAAAAGTGGAGTACTGTGACAAACTGATAATAACTCTGAACATCACTAAGGGTTAAAGAAAGAACAACAGTCCACATCAGATTTGTTTGCTCTGACTGTGAGGAAATACTGAAGCCACTCGGCGACTGTCAAAGGTGCTTTATTAGAAAGCTGGCACGCTCAGATGGATGAGCAAATTTCTGGATGTCAGTCTGCTTCTAATGACCACTTTTGCGGCACGGCTGGTGTTTCCAGTATTACGTAAGCCTTGTCTGTGTGTGTGTGTGTGTGTGTGTGTGTGTGTGTGAGTATTTGTTTGTGTGCGTGCTCCCCTGAGGCTCACTGTCTCAGTGAACTCACAGATTTGGGTCGGCCTCGTCCCTGCTGGTGTGAAGCACACAGTGCCGGACTTTGTTTGCCTGAGAAAAAACTCAGTGTGCTTTGCTGGCGACAGAGCACCTGCGTCAGACAGAGATATCAGTCTGCAGCCTCTGAGCCGTATAGAGATATCAGTGTGTGTACACACACAAAGCCACGTGGCGTTCGATTCTTAACAGAACCTGCTTTCCAGAGAAAGGAAGAGACTATAATTACATTGTGCCTTCAGTATGATCTCTTGCAGTCAGTCTAAATGTTTGTCTGAATGGTGCTGCCTGGTCATTTTGAAGAGGAGCCAGTGGGGACAGTGGGGGAGGAGTGAGATCAGACAGAGAAGAGGGGGAGGAAAGTTGATGAATAGAACCAGAAACAGACAAGAACAGACAAAGAACTGGACAAAAAGCTGAGAAAGGGAGAGGTGGCAAGAAAATGGATTTGGGTTTGGAGAAAAAATGAGGGGAAAAAGGAAGGGGGCAGAGGTGGATGACAGACGGGACGTCCAGAAGGTCAGTAAAATAGAGGAAAGGAAAGGAAATGCAAATCTATTATATTAAATCCTATTAAATCCAAAATATAATACATGATAATAGGGTTGCCAACCCTCATTGTTTGACTCAAAGAACTGGCCGAGGCCTCCTGGAACAATAAAAATCTATATGATCCTGTTACTTGATTAAAAATAAATGATAAATAAATCATGGGAATGATAACAGACATTAATGTCTGAGTCTTTTCTTTGAAAACATAACCAAACCCATAACCAGGATCGAGTCTCATCGAGTGCCCTTTTCAACTCAAAACACTGTGCTTTTCTGACTTATACAGAGCAGAGAACAGCTCAGACAGATTTAGCAACCAGACATAACCCTCATAGCTGGTGCCACATCACCTGACATCACACAATGTAAATATAGAGCTGAGATATTTAAGCTTTACTAAATGTGGCAAGAGATTTTTTTTTTCTCTGGAAAAGCTAGATAGAAAGATTTTTTCTATTAGTTTACTTGCATTTTATTAAGTGGGGTATAAAGGTAGAATGTGGATAGAGAATGAAGAAGGAAAATGGGAAATAACGGATTTGTTTGTAACGCTCAGCATGGCAGTTTATGGGGAACGTGTGCATACATGAAGCTGTACATACATGACTTAAGGCAAATGCTACCAACTGTACAGGATTTTTCAAACATGTTCATTCTTGCATTTTCTGAGTTTGTCCATAACCAGGTGTGTTGGGGGTTGCTGGTGTCTATTAGTCATAGCTTGAAAGGTACCCGGACAGGTCTTTAAAGCATGTTTTTAAACAATAATACCGTTTTCAGTTATTATAATATTATTTTCTACTCGTTTTATTATTATTACAATTGTATTGTTGTTATGTTTGTTAGTTTATGTATTTATTTATTTTAAATAATTATTCTACCTGTTTTTTGGAGCTGCTTCTCCTCTGAGGCTGTATTAGGAATTGGATCAATTTAAACTATGACCCTGCCCTGTTGCTTCAATTTACAAAGTCTTGCTTGTTTAAAAATGTGAGTTTCATGATGTGACGCTAATGTGGCCAGAAAAGGGCAAAACACGGAGAAACACCGTTATGAAAAAATGGTTTACTGTTTTTTGTGGTTCAATTCAAAATCATCAGCCCATGAATACGCTACGCATTCAGCCGTCCTTAACATAAATGGCTTGGTAAGAGATGGCATGGTATTTCAGAAGTAAGATGTTGGGTACTGAATGAAGAGAATCAGAAAATTCAAGATTTAAGTCTAGCATCCACCACTCTTTCCCAAAGCTTCATTGTGTGACTCACTAGCTTTATTCCTCTGTAGTTGCCACAATCTTGTATGTCTCCCTTGTTCTTAAAAATCTGCACCAGAACCCTTTTCCTCCATTCCTCAGGCATCTTCTCCCCGGTCAAGATCTTGTGGAACAACCCTTATCAAAAAGTCTACTGCCACCTCTGACTCCCAAGAGTGCCAAGTCTACCGTAGAGTTGAGAAAGTGTTAACAACAAGTGTTAATAACAACACTAACAACATAGATCATTATTAATTCAAGGTTCAGACTCATCATCCTATCTGACACTCTTTTCACTTCCACAACATTCCTAGCAAACTCCTCCTTCAGGATAGCTCCTACTCAATTTTTCTTCCCATCCTCACCATGGTAGAACGACTTAAACCCTTCTCCTAAGCTTCTAGCCTTTCTACCTTTCCTGGTCTCCTGAACAGTATATCCACCTTCCTTCTCGGCATTATGTCCACCAGCTCTCTAGCTTTACCTGTCATAGTTCCAACATTCAAAGTCCCTACTCTCAGTTCCACACACTTGCCTTTCCTCTTCTCTCTCTGCCTACATACACGCCTTCCTCCTCTCCTCCGTCGACCCTGGGCCACAACCGACCCTCTGACTTGGGACCGGCACAAGGAATCAGTGGCTTGTGACCTCTCATGCTTGCATTGTAGACAATCAGGAGATTGCTGGTTCAAATCCACGGTGCGAGTGAATTTTTTTTGACACAATATTTTTTGTCTAAAGGCCACTATTTGGTGTATCCAAACATGGGTTTTATTGTAACCAAGCAATCCCATGCATGTTCTTGCAGAAATGCATCTAGTTTGCAACTGAACATGTTGACAATATTGCTTAACTCAGTTTCAGACAGAGGTATAGCAATTGTTACATATAAAGAATTGAAAAAATGACAAGTAGAAAGAAAATAGATTTAGGATTGTAGAAAGAATGAAAGACAGAGAGAGAACTAAGGATGTAGGGGCTTCATGAGAACAGCAGATGAGATGGCCAGAAAAAGGTCAATGAAGTGGAGGAAATGAAATGAAATGCAAATCAGACAAATCTCAGTTAAGCCTCTTGTCCTCCTCATGTCAGAACACAACACGGTACGCCCTAAGCTGCTTTAAGCCAAATGCATTAAAGGAACGTGCTAAGGTGGAGGAAAGGTAGCAGGGACCATATAGTATTTTGTCATCTGTTCAATGCTCCCCCTGTTTTCTATTGATGGCAATGGCATTGACTAGCACCAGCACTGAATTTCTGCAAGGATTTCTACAAATGTCTCTCCTTTTTGGGTTTAGATCAAATGAAGGTAGCCTACTCACTTTATCTATGATAAAGCAGGAGATATTAATCAAAAAAAGCTAGACACATGTACCCAAAAACTCACAAATCAGTATTACCCTCTGACTAGCTTGCTAGCTTTATGACCAAGAGCAACCAAATATAACCAAATATCAGAGATGGGGACTCGAGTCTGAGACTGGACTCGAGTCGCACTTAAGTCGCACAAAGAAAGACTTGTGACTTGACTTCAGACTCAGACTTGGACTCGGGTGCTGCGACTCGTGAGTCATAACTCGTAAACCATGTTTGTTTCATGGAACTATTTATTTAGATCTCTTTCCAAGGACCCAAAAACCGTTCACCTCGCTCTGGTGTCCCATTACTTTTGTCATACGTGAACGTTTTTCAGCTTATAGCGGTTTTCGAGGGGTCGTTGGAAAGGGGTCACGGAGCCCCATCTATCTGTGGAGTTTCACATTTAAGATATATTATGTGAGATATATGTGGAGTGGAGATATATTTTTCATATTTAATATTTATATATTTGCCCTAAATGTGATAATATTTATCACATTTAAGGCAAATCCTCCATGTTGGTGAGGGCATTTCACAGCACACAGTCCCGCCCCCTGCTTAGCAACAGCCAATTGTAATCATGGGGCGTGGCCAATTAGCATATCTTCTAAAGGATCAGAGCTCAACGTTTACAGCTCAAAAATCCCACATTTAGGCTCTGTCCACACGTACACTGGTATTTCTGAAAACGGAGGTTTTTCTATGCGTTTTGGCCTTTCGCCCACACGTAAACGGCGTTTTTGGTCAGTGATTTTTGAAAACGCCATTTCTGCGTTCACGTGTGGACAAGAAAAACGAAGATTTTGAAAAATGGACCGTTTCAGGTTAAACTGTGCGGCACTCGTCATCGTATGCGCTTTGGTTGTCATCTAAAAAGCCTGACATCCACAAAACACTGCTCTCAACCGCGTTAGAAGTGTTGGTATGTTTATACTCATGCGCGGAGTTACTGTCCGTCCAGAATGAAGGGCAGAGACGTCAGAGTCAGCTTCGGATGCTTTTACATTCAACACAGACACAGTCTCTACTGGCAGCGCCCGCCGCCAACGTCGAGACCTGGGGGGTATTCCATGAAACAGGATTAAGGGAAAGTCTGTCTTATTTCAAGGGAAAGTAAGCCAGACTTTCCCTTAATCCTGTTTCATGGAATAACCCCCGGTCGGAACAGAGGGTGGTGGTTGTTTGTCTACCAGAAACAGGTAATGACGCTCCCCCTCCAAGGCCTCTGATTGCTCACCAATGCGACACGGTTTAAGGTTATATCGCCACTTTCTGCTTTGGCACGCTCTTGACAGCGTTTTTTGCGATTGCGTGTGGACGGAGATATTTTTGAAAACGTGCTAGTGTGGACGCTATTTTTTTCCCCAGAAATACCCGTGTACGTGTGGACATCGCCGTTTGTAAACATTACCACTCAAAGACTTAAGACGTGACTTGGACTCGAGCTTAAAGACCTGAGACTTGACTTTAAAAATGACTTGTGAACATCTCTGCCAAATATAACCTCCTGGATGCAAACAGCGAATCCATCTGTACATAGTTCACATGGATGCAGTTCATAGTTTTGAGGCTCATTAAAAAATATAACCTTTACGTAAGCCTCTGTGATGAGAGAGATAGAATGAGCAAATAAAGTTTCTGTAATAGATGGTTAGGTAGAGAATTGGGGCACACTGCAGTGATGGGAAATGATGGAGTAGTTCACCGGAATAAAAGCCCTTCACTCAAACAATGACAGCATTCACTGAATTGGATCAGTTTCGTTTGAGAGCACTTTAATGACTGAAGCAGTTGCCAGGGGATTTGGGTTGAAAAACTGACCAGTTTGTGATCACATTGTAGCTATAATTACTTCAAACCACAGAAAAGGACACATGTTTTGGAATAATGATAATAATCATTTATATGCATTCTTTCTATCTTATTTTGTTTAGGCATATAAGCTATATACTATATGCTATAGACCCAAAAACAGTTCTAATCCTTTTTTACATTACTGTTTTGATTGGCTACCCAGTATTGTGCCTCAGCTGTATTGTGGGCAGCTGGTGGCCTAGTGGTTAGGGAGTTGGCCCAGCGATCAGAAGGCCATGGATTTGGCAGCACTGAGGTATCCTTCCCCACGCACTGCTCCGCGGGCCTTGTGTTCCTGGATGCCTGCTGCTTCACTTGGGTAAAAGGCTTAAAGGCAGAGAATACATTTCATGCTGTTCACAGTGTGTGCTGTGTTCATGTATAACAAATAGCTACTTTACTTTACACATTTATGAAGTATTCCAGACTGAAACATGTCTGATTACTGTTTCTACTGGGGAACAGAATGGTGAGGAAAACAAAATATTAAAAGACTGACTGAACACTAACACCCACATGGACTGTTAACATATACATCCAAACTTATATCCCATTAATTACCACAAATAGGTCTTAAGTTTACATTATATTCATATTGTACAATAATACAATCACTGTGAATATTGTATCTATATAGTGCAATAATATAATTACACATTATATTTCACCCATTGACTGGTTTTACATTTATATATTTTTTGTATATTTATTGTTTGTACTGTGCTGTCTTGTGTTGTTTTTCTTGATAAGCAGTGAAAATGTTAGTAATGTCCGTATGTTGTCTTTTATGTCTGCACATTGGAGAATGCAATTTCGTTCAGCTATGCAACCGTTGTTGTACTGTTGTATGGGATGAATGACCATAAAGTTCACTTACTTACCTAAATAACTGGGTAACTGTACCTTTAATATGTATTTGTCATGTATTGATTGTTTAAAACTACAAAAAAAAAATGTTTTACATGGTATGAACAACAGTCTAAAGCTGCTGGTATGCAGAGCTAAGTGCAGAGCCACAATCTGAGCTTTTTTTTACCACAGGACCTTCAACAGTGGCTAGTCATTAAGCTCAGGTGTTTAACCCCCTTTGATGGCTTGATCCACATGATTCAAAAAGGCTTTACTTTATCACAGTGAGTGAATATAAGCCTCAAGGCTAATCCAATGTTACTAAGCAAGCCATGTTAACATCAATTGATCTTTATGTTGGACAAAGATACGCGCTTTTGTCTCATAGCCTCACCAGTTTGGTGACATTGCACAGCTTAGAAAAAGCGCAGGTTTAGCCAGATAAACTGTTGATGGTTTTGCACTAGATTGTTTATGGTTATTCATGATTACATGCTGACTATTTGCTGTATGGCTTGGAAGCTCAAGTTTAGCTTTAGAGTACAGAATGTTTTTCAGTGGTGAAACAGGATCAATAGTATCAATAGACATCAAATAATGTCAGTTTAATAATGCAAGCACTAGTTAGAATGATCCCATGCTAACTAGTACATAGTGCATACTGCCTATGACAAAACTGGGCTATAGCTTAACTGAGGTGACCAGTTATTACATTATTTTTTAACATAAACCCTGGACATTTTAGGCAATATAGACATTTAGACAAGTCCCCAAAAAGAGGACATGGGCACATTACACCAAAAATAGCATTTGGTTTTTAATACTGTACATTGAATTAAAGCAGTAAGCACCAATTAGCATGACGAGGTAAACCCTCTATTTTTAGCCATTTTAAAAGGGCTGGGACACTGTACCTTTAATATGTGTCTTGGCACACAGTCCAACAAGTGGGCCTCCATATGCCTAATCTTGGCCTTGGCAAAACCATAAATAGGTAATATAACTGAGCCACACTGTGGGCCTGGTTAGCAATTAGGCTTAATTGACATGACTAAAATTGACTAAAACTGTTTAGATCTTAAAAATGTGTTATTGTTATCCAAAAGCTAATGACCTTGTCTGAATGGGGCAGTGGGTGAAACAAAGTGGTGGAGTCACAGAAGCTGAGGGTCGAGTCTGCAACGACAGAGATAAGAAAGTAAGAGAGACTGGCTGATAAGAACTGGGCGGGTGACTCCAAGTGTGCAATTACGCAACACCACATCTACAAATGCACAGTAGATCACATGGTTTTACGGTACATGCAATGATTAAAGGCCGGTAATGACTGTGGTGTGATAGCTGCTCTTATGCAAACATAATTCCCAAATCAGTTACTATAAAGTATTTGTTTGGAGCCAGTCTAAATAGATATCAGATGGAGAACGGTGCTTTAAATGTGAGTTACACAAGGTCTAAATTATGTGCTTACAAATAATGCTCCTCCTGAAATTTTACACTTGAAATGGCCCTGAATCACAAAATATCCCAATTCACAAATAGCAAGAAGTGTATGGGGGAGGGATGGTAAGTTTTCTTTTAGTGGAAAATGTTTATCTGAACCTCAGTTTCGTCCATGAACCTGTTGTTCTGTTACAGTTCTGCCAGAAACAGAACACAGCATGCCAGATATAAGGTAAAAATGTAGAGAAAAAAATAAAGTAGATTGAAAAACAAAATCCCACATGGAACCCAATCATTTCTCAAAGGGCCAGAAATCTGCTGGCCTGTGCTCAGGTTCACTTTGTGCAAGGCTATTTTCTACTCTATGCAACATGACTACATACTTTACAAAAACTCTTAGCATTTTTACTAAAATGAAAGTGCTCTCTTTGAGCAGGTTTTACTATTGTGGGGGTTTAGCTTCTGCTTGATTTAGCTTAGTATCCAGTCTGGTAATAAGCACACTTTACTAATCTGAGAGGGCCAAATCAAAGATGTGGAATCTAAATACGCTGTAGGCCCCAGTATTGGCTGT
>JBBJLR010148196.1:0-15561 GCA_037577145.1 Brachypetersius gabonensis
TGAAAAAGCTAGTCGTAGGCCACTTTCAGCTTTGAAAGCAGCTGTTTTATTAGATGTCAGAACTTCCTACAACCCTGAGGACTAAGACCCCTTGTCTTTCCATCCTAGTCACGTCCCTGTTACACACAGGTTCGAAGAATCATTCTCGCCCCCTACAGTGCCACTCGGCTAGGTATACATCCGCGCTAAAATATCAAGGTGAAAGTCATCATAGCATAGTATAGACCCAGCTCCCAAGCCAACTTTGTGAATAGATTAACAGCGATATTTTTTTATCGCCCGATAAGAGTCTCACGTTAATGCAGCACGTTAACGCCGATAACGGCCCACCACTAATAAATAAATGTGTATATATATGTAAATAGTTGATCCCCCGGTGAATGTACAAAATAATTAACAGTCTCTAATTTATGAGGCATTTTCATTTTTATGAGGGTTATAAATTGATTTGCAGAATAGATTCAGTACACAGAGAGAGGGGGAGGTGAGAGAGCGACACAGAGAGAGAGAGTTGATATCGCCCACACATGTGTACAGACACATTTGAGTACATAAAATAAAGATAAATAAAGAGGTAAAGGAGCAAGAGCATGAAAGGAGTCTGTGATGAATAGATGGATGGATGAATGGTTACATGGATAGAATAATGGATGAAGGAGCAGTGAAGAATGATAGTTGGTTAGGCTGGTATTGACTCTAAAGACTTGTTAAATCTGGCTGTATGACAAAACCACCTTAATCTGTTAAGGCTGCTAACAAATGAGCATAATGTGACAAAAACACACATGTTCATGATATAAAACAGAGACACTAACCTAACATTAACAACTGTTGCAGAGACTAGATAATACTGTATAGATGTTAACAGAATTATATAATTAATAGACATGGTAAAATTAAACAGGAGGGCCAAATAAGTGTCGAAGTTCATGTGTGTGTGAGTGAATATATTCAATATATACAGTGAATATACAGGCCAGGGAGATAGACGCTGGATCCCATGGAAGGGGATATTTTATTTGTTTATTTATTTTTAATGTATAATAATGATAACAATAATAATTATTATAATAATTATTTGGATGGCCGGAATGTCCACCTGAGTACCCAATGATGGACTATGGTGCAGGCCCGTCCCTGCCCAGGCTGTGTCATGATGAGATGACCGAGGGGAGGTACCGTGTATAGCCAGGTCTCCAGTCCCTCAGACCCGCCACACTCTGACAATACCCCTTACATCCTACACATAACATGCCAATCTTGTCTTGTGTTAGATGGATATGAGAAAATTATGTGCCTTCTGTGTATTGCATTAAAAGAAGTGGGCGTACATGATGGAAAACCTCCTCAGCTTTCCACTGGTATGCAGCTTCCACCCTATATAATCATGGACATATGCCTCTTCTAAAATGTATTTGCATTAAAAGGAGCGAGGCATGCGAGATACCCGCACAGACATCCACATAATTGCCTCACCTGCCCTAGTCTATCATGTTATAGATGTATATTGAGTGCTTTCCAATGTGTAGTGCATTAAAAAGAAAATAAGGCATGTTGTGTAAAACCCGGAGTAGGTGTGGGAGCATGGGTGGGAGGGTGCTGAGGGGACACCAAAGCCACAAGTACCAGCACCAACCAACGCCAGGCCCATCAAACATCCAGACGAGGACTGGGCTGCCCAAGCCATCCTAGAGGCTCAGGTAGAATAGAATTAGGTAAATTAAAAAAAGGTAGAGAAGGCCAAGAGAATGTTCACAGAATTTTATGGATGCATGTGTGTTATTATGCCAAACTGTATGTATATGATATAAACACAGAGTGAAATACTAGCCCAAAATCCCAGTATGTCTAGTAGAGATTTAAACCGTAGGCCCGAATATAGAGAACCCAATGCCAAGGCCATAATTTGGTAGCCTTCACCTGCGCATTTGTGCTGTGGAATCGACTGCAGGTCACAGAAAAAGGTAAAATGGAAGATTGTCATTGACAGATCTGTATGTCCTTGTTCCACAAACTACGGATTATAAACCACTGCTAATCCAGCTAAAGCTAATTCCACACGACAGACTGTTCCATGCCATGTCAGTTCAGATCGGGCTGTTGAAAAAATGTTTTTAAAAAATCAAACTGTGCACAAATATTTACAATCTCAAGTAAGAAAAGTAAGTCTGTATAACAATGATGGTGATGCGCTAGAACACAGCAGCCACACTGGGTCCAAGCCATGATAGTTGTACTTTAGTTTTAGGCTTAGTTTTTTTTGTTGTTTAGTTTTTATTGGATATTGGAAAATGCCATTTAACACCAGATGCCGACACGCTGCAGAAACTGTGCTGCTGACTGACAGGCCCCAGTCTGTCTCTATAGAAAATAATACCTCCACAGTCCTCAGACTGAGCACAGGCTCCCTGCAGGACTTCTTAGCCCAATACTGCTCATGTTGTTGGCACATGACTGTGCTGCTCACTATAGTTCAAATCACATCAAGTTTGCAGATGACACAGCAGTAGTGCGTCTCATCACCAATAATGATGAGTCGGCGAAAACACAAAGGAGGTAAAACGTCTGGTGGACAGGTGTCAAAATAACAAACTGTCTCTTAATGTTCAGAAATTTAAATAGATGGTTGTTAATTTCAGGAAGAGCTGCAATGCCTCCACTGCTTTCGCAAGCTGAAGAAGGCCAGCCTCCCTCCTCCCATCTTCACCTCATTCTACCACGAGGCCATCAAAAAAAATTTTAAGCTGCTATACCACTGTATGGTATGGTAACTGCACTATCACTGAAACGAAGGCCCTGCAGCGGATCGTGAGAACAGCAGAGAGAATCACTGGGCTCCCTCTTCCAGCCATCTCCCAACACTACAAAAACACAGCATCAGCAAACAGCAAACAGCAAACAGCATAGCGAAAGACTTTCTTGATGACTCGACAAAACACCATTTGTAGACACAAATAACACAAAATACTACAGACTGGAATTTAACACAAAATGCTAATTTATCGTATACATTTGCACAAACTGTATGTCAACTGTTTCCTGACTACAACTAAATACCAATGGCACATTTCACTTTACAATAATTGCACACTTGCACTTTGTATTGTCCCTGTTGAAAAATTTTGTCAGCTTTATATTTATGTGTCTATCATAATAGTTTTACTTTTACTGTGTGTTTAACAATCAGAAATTAAAATATATTTGACTTTTCTATATTTTTTAAAGTTTCAAACGCTGTAATATTTATATCATTTAAGTTTGACATCTCCAAATCTACACATTTTAAGCATGAAACAAAGCTTCCTGTGATATCCGAAGCTCCACTGTCAGTCAGGAGACACAGACCTTTCAAGTAAGATAAGAAGATCATGTTATGGCAAAGCTGTGCTTCCAACATGCTGACACTTTCTTCAAGTGTTGAGAGCTTGTATTCTATATTTTTGTGGTTTTGTTCTCCAACAACAGTTTATTTCTACACTGTTCTCCAAATACTTAAACACAGTATTTCTTTTATTAAACCAAGACTGATATATGTACATGAGCTCTGCTCTGAATAGCTGTGCCTTTTTTAAAAAGCAGTCCAGGCTGAAACATCTTAGAACTTCAACTTCACTAGGATGAGCTTGACTGACCAAATTCGAAGAACAGTGAGAGGCTCGGTTCTTCACGACCAATTTACGAAGCCGCTATGTGAGTGTCTACCATGTCTCCGCCTGGTTTGGTGGACAATGTTCAAAGTTCATGTGAGAATGTTTTGTGTTCACTTCATAACGGGTGTTAGGGGGTTCTTCTGTCTACAGATTTATTTATAACAGAATTAATAAAATAGGAGACCAGCTCCACTTGACTTATTATTTCTCTCTCTTTCTCTCCCTCTTTCTCCCTCTCTCTCTTTCTTATCTTCTCAGTGTGCTGCCCTGTGGACCTGCTATTTAAGATGAAGATCATGAAAGGACAAGCTGAAGATGTTTGATCTGATGTTGCTTCTGGGCCTTTGTTTTGATGGGCAGGTGCTTAAGATAGAATAAAACCATTACAGCTCCGCTCCTCACTGTCCTGACAGGAGGACAAGAGGCTGCAGTCAGCTCCTTTATTGGTTCCATGGAGACTGCTGATTTTGTTTTATAGTTTGCATTTAGACTCAATGGCCCTGCCATTGAGATCAGCGGAATGTGTTACTCTTTGAACAGCAGAAATGATCAGTGTCAGATAATCCCAAAGTGAGGAACCCAGGCCTTAGCCTTACCGCACCAATTTGTGCTGTTTCTGTGCTTGAAATTGTAGTGTGATTAGAATGTAAATTACATCGTCTTCAAGAAGTTCTGAACCCCCTGTTGGTGCCCTTCAGGGGTTATTTGTTTAATCTCCTCTGTGCTTGTTGAGCACATGGAGGAAAAATACATCACGTTACTTATATATGCACATGATGCATGACGATCATTGGATGTAGCATTTCACAGGCCTGGAGACAGAATATTTTTATCTGGTCCTTTCTTGGACAAATGGTGCAGAGTCTCTGGGGTCTGAGCTGTGACTTGAATTTCCAAGGTGTGAGTGCGACTTGAGTCAATGGGGTCCAAGTCTCAGAGGAATCTCATATCTCTGTGGTCTGAGGTTAAGATAAGTTTCAAGTCTCTGGGATTGGAGTCTGAGTTTATACTGTTATTACCAAGGGTCAAGTGTGAGTCAAGTCTAGTCTAATGAGTCTAGTCTAGTCTAGACTCTATTTTTTTTGTGCTTTAAAACAGGGGAGAGGCCTGACACCAACCCCTCTCCGCCAGCTCGTGTCAGCTCGGCCCCTCCCAAGAGCCCTCAATGTCTGCAACTTAAAATTGGGAAGTGAGCACCGGCGCCAGAGGTGAGCCTGAATGAACAGACCAAGTCTCTTGGTCTGGTGTGAGTCAAGACTAGAGTTTGAGTCTGAGTTAAGACTTGACTCTCTGACTCTCTGAACCACTTCAAGTTGAGCTGTTTCTGTTCTTGAAAGTGTAGTGTAATTAGAGCTAAATGAGTCATTTACTCACAAAACATATTGTATCAATGATTTTGTTTTCAAGGAGGTCTGGAACCCCTGTTGATGCCAAACATGTTATTTATTTGGTGTACGCTGCTTTTAGTGAGGAGGAAAGATATCATATTACTTTCATATTACTTATACATGTATCTAATAGGCATTCACTGGAGTTGGAGACAGAGGCAACCTGTTTGATCTGGTTCTTCCTTGGAAAATGTTGCAGGGTCTCTGAGGTCTGAGATGAGATGAGGTGTGAGTGTGGTTTCCTTCTATATGTTTGTTTTTACCCCTTCAGATCTCTCGGCCGACAGACAATGGAGAAAAATCACTCTGGACAGAAAATAAATATATATTATTGACTGTCCCCACATTAAGGCTCTTATCACACATACGGTTTCTCCCTGGTTAAAATCCCCACTCAGCACACAGTGTTCACAGCAAAGTACTCTAGCATGTAGCTCTACACCCTACAATCACAAATAAGTTTACTTCTCTATACTCCACTCTGGTGTATCACTGCTCACCGATATGTTTTTGGCAAAGAAAAGAAAGAGGGGGAAGGAAAGACAAACACAGACATCACCAACATGCAACTCGAACCTCACACAACAGTAAATAATGTGAACCAAGAAAAGAAAGAAGAGAAAAGGAAAAGAATAAAAAAAAAACGTATTGGTTTCTGGGCCTTGCTGCCACCACAAGGCGTAACTGTAACCAAAATAAATAAACAAAAAGTAACTCAAACCAGCACCCATTGTCCCTCCTGCTTGAAACATGGACCCTAGCTGATTAGTTTTCCTGCCACACCGATCTCGTTGTCCTCCTGGTGTCTCCTCACAGCATGCTGGAACGACGTCCGTCCATTCCACCAACTGTCCAACGTGCAGCGTCTCGCCTCGGCGTCCTCCTCTCCTCCAATGCGGTGAAGAACCTACAAGCATAAACACTGAGACCTCAGACCAACCTCTACCTCCCTTGGCACTCGACTGGCCCACAGTAGGCTGAGCCACTGCCCTGTATGCCAGCTGGGGTTCACAGGGGGTCTCCGTATTGGTAGGTCCGTCTTAAGGGTGTACATAGAGAGGTGAAAAGACTGATCAGTGACATGAAATACTAGCTACAGGCAGAGGATGGAGAACCAGCTTCAGCAGAACAATGTCAAGAATCTGGAGTACCTGTACAGGTCAACTGTGTGGGATAATTCACCTAACACCACCTGTTCAACCTACAGCAGTTAATTCACACTGATGTTATAAGGGGTATTTCAGCCCAGGCTGCTCTTTGAACTAAGCACAATACGGGACATCCAATCACAACAGTACGTATTTACAAATATCATTTATGTCTTATATATCTTAAAGAAACAGTCCTAACAGAAAGCGTGTGTTTCGTTCTGAGGGGTAAGGGGGGCCTGGATGGTTCAGAGATCCATTGTGGAAGTTGTACTGATCTGAGGTGATGCCCGTTATGGCAGAGTGAGGTTATTTTGGGCTCCTTTGTGGTAGAGGTGGACATGAAAGCTTTGCGAAGGTTGAAGAAATGTGCTCCAGATAACAGCATGGTGATGGGAAGCAGCTACAGATGTATTATTTACAGCTCCACCTCAGGCAGGTAACCAGAGCACTCTCGTTCTCTTCCTGTTGATTCATTCTCTCTCTTGCTCGCTCTCTCTCTCCCTCTCTCAACATCGTCCCACCCATGAGTTTATGGGACAAAATCGTCTGAACTTTAACATGTACAGCTACAATGTAACCAGAGATTAAAGACATTACAAGGTTAATTCCCGTAAACAGCAGTTTAAGTAAACAAACAAACCAAAAAATGAATAAACAAATACATATAAGGGGAAAATATAAAGACAACAACATGATCTGTTGTCCTACTAATTTCTACCTGTTTTCTTTGTGTTTTTGTCTTTTATCCTTTTTATTTTAATTCAGGACTCTGTGTTCTTTTTCATTTCTTTCTTTCTTTCTTTCTTTCTTTTTAGCCTTTTATCCATTATATACAGAACACTTTCTTTTATTTTCTTGTATTTGTTTTTGCATTGTTTTTTTAGGATTTTGTGCATGACTGTTATTTTATTTCTTTTTCATATAGTGTGCTGTTACTATGATCCCATTCCTTTTTATCTCTTTATCTATACCTTACTGGGCTTTTTGCAAGAATCTTGACCCATATATTATTTTACATGCTTTGCATGTAGATTTATGTAATTGTGCACTGATTATGCAGACTAGTGAAAATCCTTTGATATTGCCAGACGATATCAGACCTTTAATCAGAGAGTAGGACTGAGGACCCTTTACTAGATGTTGTGAGTGAAAAGTAGGCTGTGTGGTCAGTTTAAACAGCAACCAAGAAATAGTTCAGAATCTGAACAATACATATATATTGTCCATTTACATGAACACAAACATCCCCAAGACCAGTTATGTGCAAGTCTCAGCAAGTAAAGAGTGTGTGCGTGCACTCCTTTACACAAGTGTCAGGCAGTACAGGCTGTAAATGTGTCACTGTTTATCCACAGGCAGGTAACTTGAACTCTCTCTGTCTTTTGCTTTCTCACGAATTCCCTTGCAGGGTTCTGGGGGTCCATATACTTTTTTTATTTAGTTTTAGATGCAACACAACATTTCCATTGGAGAAAAAAAACTCTTGTGGGGAAATTTTGACTTCTGCTTCTTTGTAAAGTATTTTCTTATGTCCATTGTGTCTGGGGTGGGAGCACATTGTCATGGTGCTGGGTATAAGAGAGACACGGGAGCGTGCAGCCAAGTAGAATATTTACAGTTTATTAACAAAACGGAAGGTACAGGTTCAAACTTTTCCCAGAGGAGCTTCGTCTTCGATGAACTACTTTGTCCCTCGGTTCTCCTCAGTCCTTATTTTCTTTACAGTCCTCAGAGCTGAGCAAATGTCCTTGATTTGAGTATCAGGCTAACTCACAGCCACATGTCACTCCTGCATGGAACGCAAGAGAGAAGAGAGATAGAGAGGAAGCTGTAGAGGAACATTCAGTCTGTAAGACGTCTCACTCGTCTCTTTCTGTTCGAGGTTCCTGCTTGCTCTGTTGTAGAAAGTCCAGCCTCTACTCTAGGTGACTTACTCCTGGAAGGGAAACCCTGCACACAGTCCGAACTCACTCACACCTGAGTCACAGCACAGTTTAACCACGGGGCGATACGTTTTCGTTAGTCTAATACAGACTGAACATAGATACGTTTTATCAGATATTGCGGTGAACCTTCACCATTCCTTCCAGCATACCATACAAACCAAATCAACCAGAAGCTCGGTCACCACGCGCCATCTTTCTGGTTCGACCAGGATTTAAACATGCACTCAGCCAATCACACACAAGATGCACTCTGCTCATAACAAGCTCACCTGTTTCCACTCATTCATGCATTCCTTCTGCTCCTACTGAGCTTCACCTGTTTCCATTCATTCCCCATTCACTCTGCTCCTAATGAACACTGCTGCAGCCCTCATTGTCTCTCACACTCACACTCTTCAAATCCAGAGCCCTACTAACATTCAGGTGACCTACTTCTCCGAAGAGTTGAAGGGTCACCAGACGTTACATACATATTGCAAAACAATTATTCATCAGCCAAGAATACTGTTTGAGTTGCCTAAATAAGGCAAAGCTTGCTCCAAACATTTCATTGTTTAGTTAAACATTCATTTAACGCGGTCTAGGGCCATGTGTCCAACCTGACGATTCACTTTACTTGCATGTGGTGAATTGGAGGCAAACCCGGATTTCAAGTGGTGTGTGTATTCTCCTATCAATGAAGTCGAATGGATTCTTTTGCGACACAGCACTGGGTGAACTGATAGTTTATGTTAAATGTGAGGGGGGATCCAAACAAATAATTATAAAATGGCGGCAACGCCCATGCTCCTCTCCTTTCAGCGCCTCTCCAGCTCCTCTCCCTTTATCTGTTCCTCTCTGGTCCTGCAGAGTGTTGAAAATCCCCACAGAGGGAAATTGCTGCATTACTGTGTCACTGACAGTCCTTCTCATTCAGGACTGTCACAGTTACGTCACCCGCTAAGCTCTGATTGAGAATCTGTGTCCCTGCTCCCTGTCCCATCTCGGTTTAGCTGAGTGGGCATCTGGATATTTGGGCTAAAAGCTGAAGCTAATGGAGAGTGCAAGAATGTAATTTACAGCACCGGTCAGAAATCTGAATACTCTTACACAGCATTACAGCGTCACTTCTTGTTACTTCTCAAGCTGAATTAGAGAACCCTGAGCGTGTGTAAAGCAGTGTGCAGGCAAAGGTTTAAAAATCCTCACACTCAAGCATACATTATATATTTCTAGTCTTCTCCTTAAACATACTTTCTCCCATACTCTCCAGACTCAGGCTTAAAGTTTGTTAGTCATTCCACAAACACAGATTAAATACTGGGGGATATAACTTTTAAGTTTGTAGCTTTTAAAAATGAATCAGGCTTTTGTTTAGATTTTTCTTGTAAAAAGTGCTTAACTTAAAGGAAGCTGATATGTTGACTTGTGCCTCAATGTGCAATATCATAAACTGCAATATTTCACCTAGCAATTCTTGTCTGTTTATGTTTTCTTTGAACTAAGCACAATTTTCCCCCACATATATCTTTTCAGCTATTTAAGATTATTGTCTTGTTGTACCCTGTGCAATGGCACTAAAGCAGTCCAAGTCTGAGTCTAGGTCTAAGTCTGAGGAATCAAAAACAGCAAACTTTCATTTTGAACACCTTTTTTTTCTCCAGGTGTCAACAAGGTCACAAAGCAGTGTGACACCTCCTCTAAGAAGCATGGAAAATGGAAGGGAGCGAAGGACATGATGCAACAGCTTATAAGGAAAATACCTGAATGGGATAATGGGAAATGTAGTTCTATACTAAGATGAATAAATAAAGAAATACAACCAAAACAAAGCAGGATTTTGTGTAATTATACACAATAAACATATAAACATAAATATAGCTGTTATATAGTCCAATTAGTTTAATGTGTTTGAACTAGAACAGCAAGCTCTGTGGTTTCTTGATTGAATCGGTTTTTGATTTTGCAGTGGGAAAATGCCCTGTGTGAGTGAATAAGGGAGAAGATAAATATTTAATAAAGACAGTTTATGAAGGTATGTAACCAAAACAGCAGCTTGGCAGTGTGAACAACCACAGAGCCGGGAGCTGGGAGGGGTCAGTAATAATCCCACGGTTGAGGAACACTGTTTAACTGTTTAAATGTGGGTTATTGTGCTAAGCAGCAATCTGTTGTAATGGGCATCAACACAGCAGAGTGTATCGATAAAAAAAAACAGCCCCAACATTTCTCTCACTTTCTTTTCACCTTAAATTTATTGAGTAAAAATAAACCTTTCTAGGGCAGGCCAAGCACATAAACTGAGTATACTGTAGTCCCTGAGGCCCTGTCCCACAGCATCAAGCCTAAGAAAGTTACAGAGAGGAACTGAGTGTAGGTCACACTGTCATATATCCATCATTGTGTCCCAGAGAATGCTGACACAGTCTGTAAACCGAGCTGCTCAGATAGTATTCCCCTTCCCCGCCTTGGCTAACCAAATTATCCCATCTGTCCTCTCTGTCCATAGACAGCATCTTGCCCATCATTTGTCACATCCTTCTATACAAAGTGACCTTTTTTGTCATTCTTGAACACACCACAGCACATAGTGTGAACAGCACAAAATTCCTCTCTGAGTCTAATGCATTTACCCAAGTACAGCAGTGGGCATCTAGGAACACAGCACCCAGGGAGCAGGGTGTGGGCATGGTACCTTGCTCGAGGGTACCTCAGAGGTGCCACTAGCAGTCTTGGGATTCAAACCCATGACTTTTTCATCACAGGGCAAACCCTCAAGCACTAGGACAGCAGCTGACTATATCAGGCCATATCAGACTCCTCTTCCTGCTCCTCACCTGCTCTTCCAGCGATGAGTCCTAACTGATAAGGCAGAGTAGAAACATCACACCACACTTGATCGGCAGGTCCCCAGGCTATCAGACTAAATGAGTGGTGGTGTTTGAGCATTGATAATTAGCTTATTAACAACAATGTCAGGTGGGGTTGTAAGCTCAGTGTGTGAACATAATTAAAGCCTGCGCTGATCATGCCTCGTAAAAACAAATCACAGTTTAAGTCTCCCACTAATTCAAAAATCAAAACAACATAAAATGACCCACGTTAAAGCCCACCCAGCTCACCTCAGTACCATCAACCTCTGGTTTATGAGCTGCTTCCAGAGGTGACAGTTCACTATTGCTAATGTACCCAGAGAGCTGGATATCCAGAGGGCCAAAAGAGGAGAAACACCTTTGCAGGGTGACCAGTCTTGTCCAGCCAAAACACTCAGATTCATTGGTATCTCTCTGGTATCTCTGGTATCTCTGAGTGAATAAACCAAAAAGAACAATTTGCACAAATGCTATTAATTCTCCTCTGTAAATGTTCAGATATTTTAGTCTATAGATCATAAATACTGTTATATTTATATTAACATTTGTATATATTTGTTCAATTATACTATTTTCAACGCTGTATTCCATTTTCTATTTTGTAGTTGTTGATGTAGGGTTCTGTTTCCTTGCATGTTGTATGTGTACTACTGTGTATTACCTTGAATCATGCATCTACATCCAGGCGCTCTTAATCACAAGAACCCCTGAGCTTGTTGAGTATAGTGTTAATGCTGTCAGGGTTTAAAAGGACAGTGTTCATATGGTTCTCATACATGGAAACTGAGGTGCCCATTTTTGTGATTTCAGGAAAATTAGCACCTCAATTCTGCCTGTTCAGCCTCTAACAGTCCAGCTCAGGTATACCATAGGGGAGGAGCACTGGCTTGCTGAAGTGGTGAATTTGTGTTGTCTCCCTGTTTAAAAACATTTTACTGTGATCATGCATCACAAATCCAGCAATAATTGGCAGCTCTCTGGTCCAATGGTGTTGAATGTTATCATGTTGAGAGTATTCCAGCCCAATGAAGTTGAGGCAACAGGGGGGCCAATAATGTTTCATCAGGAGTGGGAGTTGCTTCCATTTTTAAAACAAATCATGGTTTTGGTGGGCGAGACCGTAATTGGTATTTTGTGCTCAGTGGGAGTGAAATTACACAAAATTTGTTCACATAGACTTATCATTAGTAGTAGTAGTAGTGGTAGTAGTAGTAGTAGTATTATCACCTCCACCAAGAACAAAAATAATAATTATTATTTTTATTATTATTATTATTATTATTATTATTATTATTATTATTATTATTATTATTATTATGGACTTGTGTAAAGCTGTTGTAACTTTTAAGCATGTTAATATGACCTTATCTGTACACACTGTACACACACCAGCACCAGGCCTTTAAACCCAGCCTTCCCTACACATCATCATCAAACTCTCACCTCAGCTCACCCCATAGACACACACACACACACACACACACACACACACACACACACACACACACACACACACACACACTACCTCTCTCTTTGTGTGGGCATGGGTATGTTTTTTTGGGCTAATGTCACATGTGTTTGGTAAAAAAATATCACTCCATCCAGGTTTAAATTAACCTTTAAATTTGCCTATATTTAAGGTATGAACAAAGAGGTTCAGGGTGGGTTTGAAGTGAAACTTTCCGTTCTGGAGACACTCGCTAGACAAAACTGTGCACAGTGGTGGTAAATGGAACCAGACATCTATCCCAAAAACCAATGAATTTTGGGCAGCCAAACCACCATAATAAATAAACTTCCAGGGATTCTACATGTATATAGTACAGACAGTCACAAAGCAGCTTCCAATAAAATGTGTGTAGTTTCACAAAACTAGGGAATATCTACTGAAAATAAGATTAAAATAAGATTAAATCAAGAACTAAGTAAAAGTGAGATTTACAGAAATAAGCCATTCGATTTAATTCTTCACCATAAACGCCCTCAAACCAGAGAAGAAAGCTCCGAAAGTTCCTTAACCCAGGTCTCTGGTTACCCTAATATGTTCTCAGTAAGAGGCTTGACATCTATAATAAGGATCCCTGAATCTGCTCTTTGAGCAGAAACACAAATGTCCTGGCACAGAACCACAGCTTCTGTTTTCCATTTCTATTTCCTGACTGAAACCTGCTCACACAACAGCTCTACTGACAGAGATGTAGCTAGAAATAACTGAAAACCACTTATACTACTGCTGTACAGTCAGATACATATCTAGAATTGATTGAAACCTGCTTGCATTAGTCAGAGACATGTCTAGATCCCCCAGTAGGCCTAAAGTGACGTTTTCTCAACACTGTAGATCAGACTGTGATTGGCTAATCCCTCATCCTAATGATGTTGTTGTAACCCATTCAGTCCAATGGTAAAGCTCCCTTGGTTATTTCTATTAAGATACTACAGAGAAATGCATCCCGATTGGGCAGTTTTATGTTGACCATTTGAAGATGTTAAGCCTTTAAATAATAAACATGTAATGATTATGGTTCCCAGGTAATCTTTTCAGAGGGCTCCCCACTGCAGATTTTATTCTTCTTTTCAGTGTAGAGTCGGTCATGTTGCTCTAGAAATCGATGAATGTGTGAATGTGATCCTGTCCGGGCTTTATGATAAACAGGACATTTTTTAGAGCGTGAAATGTTACAGAAACATTCTGAAATCTCTGTCCTTCATGCTGAAGGTTTGGTCAGGCCATGGTCTGCCTGTTTTCCTCCCCAGGGAAGATCTGTTTGAGGTCCATGAGGTCAGTGAAGTTTCCTGACAGCCTCTCACACACAGCAAACCGGTCTCTAAGGTCAGGGCATTTGAGACCTAACCCATTCAGCCTAATGACTTTAGGTCAAGGGTGTCCAGCTCTGGTCCTCTAGAGGAAAGTGTGGTGGCTCCTCTCCTCAAACAAAGGCATATCTGGAAAGCTTTAGATGAGGCAGGTGTGTTTTTATTGATAAGGACATAAATATGACTGTAATCTGAGATTTGATTTGAGGATGAAGTGGTACATGATGAGCATTTTCTGTTTGTCACATGTGGTGTGAAGATCTTTGACATTATTGTTTATCTCAGGAAATTATGCTCATTAAGTGGAACAGGAGTTCTGCAAAACACATCCAGCCTTGCAGTAGAACCTGAATGGGAGATTTCAGTCAAGCACAGCATTATATCATGACCGCAGTAGTGACCAGGACATCTTAACAAAGGCACGCCTCGTTAGTAATTAGATTTTTTCTCGGCTGTGCAATAATAGATGAGCACCAATCAAAGAGTTCAGTCAATAAAGGTCAGCTCAAGTACATGAATCTGCACAAATGTTCTAGCCTCATCTGATCTAAAATGTTTGGATTTGACCCTGGGTTATTTATTATTAATCACCTGCCGGTGGCAATACCGTATTACTCGGGAGAGATGTGAGTGCAGAAGGAGTGCGTATGTGGGTACATGTTTGACGGACAGTGCAACAGATCCGGGAATAAAAAACTGGAGGACTTTTGTGTCTTCTAGTGCCTGGGGGAGATAGACACCCGCTTACAGTCATGATAGGACTAGAAACATACATTCTGACATGTTTTCTTCACATTCCGGCAGCTGTCAGTGTCTTCAGTCTCTTGGGAAAAAAAGGAAGTACACAGTCACTGGATGATCAGAGTGAGATCGGATCACCCAGGATTAATGTCTGGGATCCTGCATAATGTAATAGAACCTTTAGCACCACACATTTAGAGCCACCATTGTTATTGGTCACTGGTCTTGTCCTGAAGGGTCCAGTTTTATAGTGTTTAGTGCTCAAGATTTGTAGCAACAGGACCTAATGGTGCTCAAGGGCTGAAGAGTAATTCATCAGAATCAGAAAACCTTATTGATCCTGGGGGTAATTGATTAAAATGAGTGAATTCTTTACTCTCCTGTATGAGTGGTAAGTGCTCCAGACTCTTGGAACATTTCCCCAAAGCCCATCAACAACATGGAGGAAATTTGAAAATGAAGAAAATTATCCTAAACCTGAGAAGAATGTTATCCTTGAGCCTAGAGGAACATTACCTCAAAACCCAAACCAGCCTGTACTGGTGGAACACTATGTCAAATCCCATTAGCAGCATGTTGTAAGAAACACTATGCCACATTCTATTACCAAAAGAAAGAACAGAGACCTTAACAAACAGACTGTATCCGATTGTTCTTCAAATATATCAAACTGCTTCTTTTGAGAAATATAGAAGAACCACATTTGGCTACATAAAGAAGCATTTGGTAAAACTTCCCACAACACAGACACACACATTTGCACTCTATTGACAAGGGATTAACTACAACGTGAACTACAATGTGTACCACTGAAAAGTTTTTTATTTAAAAAAAAAAAAGAAGAAACATCACTCTGGTCCACGTCACTGCTTAAAGGACAGCATACATTCATGTTGTGTCAAATGGACAATAAATAAAAACCCACAGGGTGTAAGTAAGACAGACTCTACAGAATCTCTTTCACATTCTCATTGGCAAGTGATTGGCTCCTGTTACAGAGAGAGAGATTATATATA
>JBBJLR010148214.1:0-15558 GCA_037577145.1 Brachypetersius gabonensis
TCACATCACCAGCACAGTTTTGCTTTAAAACAGGGTCAAGGGGGTGACATGAGACTGCTGTAAATTTTAACAAACAGGTAGTACTACAGTATACAGTATTACACATAATTTCAGTCAAACTAAACACATTAACAGCAGTGAAAATCCAAGTATATACAGCGCCGGAAAAAAATAAGAGACCGTCTGAAGTACTGAATCCCACCATCTACATGCACACTGTGTTTCTACAACGTATTCCACTACTTCTTAACGACTTTTGGAGCAATTCCTTCAGCACCTTCAGTAGACACTGGACAGCATGCCAATGAATAAATCAAGAGCAGCCAATGCATAGAAAATATATAAGCTTTATACAGTGGCCTGCAAAAGTATTCACCCACTTGACATTTTTCATGTTTTGTTGCCTCACAACCAGGAATTAAAATGGATTGTTTGAGTGTTTTCATTTACAGAACATGCCTACTTTGTAGATGCATTTTTTTTATTGTGAGGCAATCAACAAACAGGACAAAATTACAGAAAACACATGCTTCCACATGCTTAACTGTTCACCCCCTAAAGTCAGTACTTTATAGAGCCACATTTTACAGCTGCAAGTTACTTTGGCTAAGTTTCTATGAGCTTGCCACATCTCACCACTAGGATTTTTGCCCATTCCTCAAGGCAAAACTGCTCCAGCTCCTTCATCTTGGATGGTTTTCTCTTGTGAACAGCAAAGTCTGACCACAAATTCTCAATTGGTTTAAGATCTGGACTTTGACTAGGCCATTCCACCACATTTAAATGTTTCCCCTTAAACCACTCAAGTGTTGCTTTGGGTCTTTGTTCTGCTGGAAGGTGAACCTCCATCCCTGTCTCAAATCACAGGCAGACTGAAACCTGAAACATAATTAGCACCATCCATCTTTCCCTTGATTCTAACCAGTTTCTCAGTCCCTGCTGCTGAAGAACATCCCCACAGCATAATGCTTGCCACCACCATGTTTCACTGTGGCGATGGTGTTCTTGGGGTGATGGGATGTGTTGCATTTGCGCCAGACATAGCATTTTCCTTGGTGGTGGAAAAGTTAAATTTTAGTCTCATCTGACCAGAGCAAACTCAAAATGTGCCTTCTTATTTATAACACTAAGTATTGGCTTTTTCCAGCCACTCTTCCATAAAGCTCAGCTCTGTGGAGCGTATGGCTTATAGTGGTCCTATGGACAGATACTCCAGTTTCTGCTGTGGAACTCTGCAACTCCTTCAGGGTTACCTTGGGTCTCTGTGCTGCCTCTTTGATTAATGCCCTCTTTGTGAGTTTTGGTGGGCGGCTCTCTCTTGGCAAGTTTGTTATATCCATTTGAAGATGATGGATTTGATGGTTCTCTGGGGGATCATCAAAGATTTAGATATTGTTTTATAACCCAACCCTAACTTGTACTTCTCAACAAATGTCCCTGACTTGTTTAGCACGCTCCTTGGTCTTCATGGTGTGATGCCTCTTGTGTATTGGTGTTGGGGGTGAATCCATTTGCAAAGCACTGTATTAAATATACAACTCATTGGTTGGAAAATGCAGCTGGAAACTCTGTGATGGAAACCCCTATGGAAATCACATTATTCATGTGGTCACATGATAAGCACAGTTATTGAATTAAATGAATTATTACCTACAATACAATACATTCTGGGTAAGTTCATTGTGATCATGCACACAACAATGCAATTAAGATTTTAATTATTTATGGATTTTAATCACCGAGCAAAACCTTAATTCATCTTCGAGACAATCAATAGATTATTAATAAATCTGTTTTCACACCTTAGTTAACAGCTTGAATGCCAAGCATATGTATTTGTTTTCCTTTTTTGTTAGAGTTGGATTCTTTCAGGCACCCCATTATGAATATTCCCAAGCTTCGCTTGAGATTCCTGTGGCGTGTTGAGCCAGGCTTGTACTTCACTGGGTTTCGTGAAAACCAGTCAGCTTGAAAGTGATGGTGATGGGTTGAGCGCAGCTCATTATGTAATTGAAGGCTTTATTTCAAGGGTGGAGGTGCTTTGTATTCAGATATGCCTTTCTTGGAGGATGAAAGCAGTAAGCCTTTTTTTCGCTGGTGAGACAGAAAGCAGGAAAAGCTCAAGGACCTCGCACTCTCATACACCGCTGTAGCAATGCGGGCTGGCGTAGAACTATGAGAAGTATGGTGAATATGTGTTGGGGACGTCTCAGCTAGTGAAAAATGTATACTGCTCGCTTTATTAGAAATACCTTGTCGATTCACCTCGCTGGTGATTGTTGTGTTATCCATCCTCAAGGCCTTCATCGGTGGTCAGGCTGCTCTTAGCGGCTGGATATTTTTCACTCTCAGCCTAGAAGCAGAACTCATGTATGTAGAATTTTATCAACACCACTGTTCTACAGCTACTGCTATGTCAGTGCCACTGAATGTTCCACCACCCAGGCAATGTTCAGTTCACCCCTTTCCAATTTTGTCTAGGAGGGTTGATAAATTGAGTAGCAACAGATGGGTAGTCGGTCATTGGGAGGACAGGGTGTGTATACTTAGTTATCAGGTGAAACAGGAGAATCTGCCCATACATACCTGTACATTTTCTACTGGTGTCTTCTTTCTTGGATGAGCTCATGAGCTTGCAGTTGAAGTTCTCCTCCCAGAACTCAGCAAACCACACATTTCTCCTGTTGTTCTCCAACGTGCGTGAGGTGAAGTAGGCATCGAACCCTGAAACCGACAACACAAGTTCCTTAAGTGCAATTTCAGCCAGATGAGTAACTCCTGAGTCATTTTGCTTAAAATTTCAAACAGACTCCTTACTCATTGCCTTAAAAATAACACACTGCCCAAAGCCGATTGCTAATCCACATTATGCATCTGCTCAGGTGGTCTCCTAGAACACCAGTTTGCTAAAATGTTCTGCTGATGGCATACTGTGCTGTGCATTTTCCAAACATTTTAAAGGTGTGGGTGGTGGTGGCCTAGTGGTAGGATACTTGCCTCCGGACCAAAAGGTCACAGGTTCGAATCCTGCCTCTAGCACACCACCACTGGGTCCCTGAGCAAGACCCTTAACCCCAAGTTGCTCCAGGGAGACTGTCCCCTGTAGAGAATGGAAGTCGCTTTGGATAAAAGCGTCTGATAAATGCCATAAATGTAAATGTAAATGTGTGATTGCTAGCTGATTTGCATGTGAAATAAACAGTTTCACAGGGCTTCGTGCAGCTTTTAACAACTCCACCTAATCACGTCTACACATTATTGCATTACCAGAAGAAAGATCTTTGCTTGCATCACTTATGTCACCGCTTTGTGAATCGGGTCCAAACTGTGTCTTTTCAAATGCTCGCTAGATTGCAAAGGCAGCAACTTCCACCTCCAGGTTGCCTCACTTTAGAAAATAAGCGTGGGGGAATTAAAAAGCCAACAAGGATTATCAGCAGACTGCTGCTGCAGCAGCGCCCTGAGCGAAGCATCGCGGACTCGCGGAGAGGAGAAAGAAGTGAGAGCTGGACCCTTCGCTATAGGCTCCGAGGCTTCAGAAAAAGCCGTAGCTTTGCGGTATCTGGCACACCCACACAATGTGCCCTCAGCCAGCTTCTCCAGGGCTGCAGCATGTTGCGGATGTCAAACATCTTTTCCCTAGCAACTGGGAGGCCAGTTTCATGGAGACACAAAAGTTTCACCCACACATAATAAAAAGCCCAATTTTCTGTTACTAAACAATATGGTAATATCTTCCCTTAATGGCAAGTGGTTTGGTTTTAGCAAATGTTTAACTGGGTATTAATTAGGGCTGCATGATAATGACTAAAATGCTAATCAGTTGAAATTATATTTACTTATCAAAATTACTCAGCCAACAGTTTTATTTGCACCGTATTGGTTTTATAATTAAAGTGGAGACACTTTAGGTGAAAAGAGGAATTTTAGAAATAACATGTTTATACACACACCAGAGAGAAGATTTCACAGAATAGATGAATGAAATCCCATTGTTTAATTTTTTTAGTGTTTATTGAAGAAAACAGTGTTAAAATGCAACATTTTAGCCATGTGCAATTCATTAACAGACCAAGTTGAGATAAAACACACTGATAACAGGGATGTTTCTGCTGTGTCTTGACATGTTAGAGAGTGATCAAACTTCTTGTAGGTGAGATTCAGCCAATTATCTGCATCTTAAAGTTAAGAATGAAATAAAAAATATTTATGTCACTGCACAATGAAAGCATTTCCCCTTGAGTGTTTGATGGGATTTTTTAAAAAATAATTGTAGGCTTAACAGCTGACAAATAATGGAAATGTCTCTGATAAAGGTGATATAGATAATGTGATTAATATTTTTTGTATGTGTAAAGCCCACCCCCACAAAGGAAAAAAGTGAAAATAAAATTTTTCTGTGTCATTACAGATTCCAATGGATTCTATGGCAAAATTACCCATAGAACTTCATGTAAAATTTCCCAAAGAAGCTTGGTTTTATGTGGTACTGTAATTGGCTGTAATCTTTCAATGACACACAGCATTCACTTAATACAGCTAGGTAGACAGTTGTGATCAACAAAACTAATGGCAATCCATGAATAGATTAATCCCTTTCCAAGATTTCTTATCCTTTACGAAGCAGTCTGAGCTGTCCCATAGCAAAACTACACGACCTCACTTCTACATGTCAGTCTAATCCTGTGTGAATAGTACTTATAGCTCATTATTTTGGTTCTTGGTCATATTAGAATGTCTCTTTTAAACAGTAAGGAAGAAAATTATATGCGAAATTAACTCTAAATTAATTAAAATTAAAAATTTGACACCACAGTATGCAAGTAGGTATAAATGACAAAGGAATAATTTCATATCAAATAATTACACTGATGTATCCAGTGGCATTACCTTTAGTTACCATCAGGTAGGTTCATTTCCAGTACTACTACAGAATTAATACCAGCACAGCTTTTGCGTTAACGGAAAAGCATGCTTTAGTTACTCATCAATATTTCCTCTGGCAAAACACCATCAGATGGCCGTAAGGCTGACCTTTGGTCAAATTTGCCTCACTATTTTAAATGCATGGAGATTAATTCTGCTGAGGAAAGCAATAGAGAAGGCCAGGAGAGAGATGAATGTATAAACCTGCAGGATCCGTATGTGTGTGTGTGTGTGTATGTGCTCCATCTTGATCCAGATCAGACAATGCAAAACATAAAAAATAAATTCAGCTAAGGTACAGTTCAGACCAGACATGGACACAGTTGATTAAAAGTTACATCTCACATTAAGCCACTTTTTAAGTAATGATTAAATGTATTTGGAAAATCTCAGCATAAAATGCTGAACATAAAAGTGCACTTATCCATTTCACCAAGCCAAAGTGTTTTTTGCTAAAGTGTTTTTTGAAACGAGCAAGATTCAGTTGCCTTTATTAAGCCTTAGCATTAGAGATACACAATGACATTAGATTCATATTTGTGCCGAAAGTTTTTGTGAACAAAAACAAATTATAGGGCTGTACCATCTGTTACTTTATTATTTGTGACCTAGACTTATTGCTTTTAATCAAGTAGTATAGTGACTACTTTTGATAATTAATGGAGTAATTCATTTTATATGGACAAAATATTGTATTGTCATGACGTGCGAGTCGGGGAGTGAGTTCAAGTGCAAGTACCCTTTAATGGGTTTTATTTCAAAAAACACAGGCTTTATGGATACAAAACACGAGGAAAGGGTAGCGTGAGGGTATTTGTACGGGTTGAGTAGCATTGAATACCAAACTCTTGAAACTAAACACATACCAGACTCATAAACCAATCAAACACAATCACTTAACTGAAACACAGCACAGCTGACAGAGCGACTCAAGACACAAACACCTTTCAAACTAAGAGTCCCATTTATAAAACTAACACAATAGTGGCCTCTACCGGCCACTGGCAGAGACATGACATTTATTTGGACACTATATGAACTATATGGACAAAAGAATAGTGCAGCATGACCATTTCACCAATGGGGCTTTAATGATATTGCATTCAAATACACAGACTTTAAAAGAGTTGGTCCTCCTTTCCAGCTATAATAGTGTCCACTCTTTTTGGACGGCTTTTCACAAGATTTGAGTGGAATTTGTGCCCATTCATTCTGTAGAGCATTTATGAGGTCCAGTACTGATGTTGCACAAGAAGGCCTGGCTCGCAATCTCCTGCTATTGACTAAGCGGCCCAGTCAAGTTTTTCCACACCAAATTCATCCAGCCATGCCTTTATGGAAATTGCTTTGTGCACTGGGACACATTCATGCTGGAATAGAGAAGCTTTTTCCTTCAAACTGAGCCACGAAGTTGTCCAAAACATCTTGGTCTGCTGACACATTATGATTATGTCCTTCAGTAAGTCCCTGTTGATGTAATGGTCAGGAGAGTGAGAGTGAGAGTAAGAGGAGAGTGAGAGTGAGAGTAAGAGGAGAGAGTGAGAGAGAGAGTAAGAGGAGAGAGAGAGTGAGAGAGAGTGAGTGAGAGAGAGAGTGAGAATGAGAGAGAGAGAGAGAGAGAGAGAGAGAGAGAGAGTGAGAGAGAGTGAGAGAGAGAGAGTGAGAGAGTGAGAGAGAGAGAGTGAGAGTGAGAGAGTGAGAGTGAGAGAGTTAGAGAGAGAGAGTGTGAGAGAGAGAGAACGAGAGAGAGAGAGATTTGGGCCATCAAACCTGTGACCCACTTGTGTTTTCCCTGGCATTTAAAAAGCTGGTCAGCTTTTGTCAAATTCAGCAATTAACAGGCAGACTGTGTACCCCCTCCATTATGTGAGTGGAGAGGTGCCCTTGCCACTCAACAATGACACTTGCTCATAAATATTAACATTGTCTCTAAAATAAGGATCTTGACCTCGTTTTACATTAGTCCAAAGCCACCGGGGAGTAGGGTTAGACACGTAAGCCCAGTTCAATAAAGCCCAAGGAATGAAGAAGTGATGGGAACGGCACTTGGAAAGATCCATTACAACAATTTCTCATTCATAATTTAGCACCTTAATGTATTTAAATGGCTAAGGCCTCTTTGACTTAGAGTTTTGGTTTGACTTCTTTTTTAGTTTCCCTAACGGATGACCCTTGAGTAAAGTGGCTGATCACTGATGACAGATCATTAGAAGCTGAGCGTCATCTCTTGAGAACACTTTGGGAGCACTCGATTTTATGCAAGGAAATATTCTGGTACAATTTAAAATAGCTTCATTTTCATGGAACACAGTGTGTCAGAATTTGTCGTTTCTAATAGGATTGGAATAGATAACACGCAGTAAAACCTCAATTTAAAAAAAAATAAAGGTAATGTATAACTTTGGGAGCAAGAGGTTTACATAGTTTAAAAAGCGACCTCTCTGATGGGTTGGTATACTCTCAATGTGAGTTAGTGGACAGTGGACATAATACGGAATTATACGGTAGACCAACAAAGAGCATTCTCTTAGAATATGAAGTCTAGGCCAAATTACCTCTCCTCTGTAACCAGAACAGTTCAATACCAGTTTGAGAAAATAATCCTTAGAAGTCACTGTTATCATTGATGATAAAACAGCATAATTGTATTAGTGCTATCAATACAACATAATTGAAGTGTGTATTAAAGTGTTATCACTAAATCAGATAATATTTCTATCAGACAAAGAGAGATAGAGAGAGAGAAAGAGAGAACAAGAGAGAAGAACTAAAAGAAATTTGAGGCAAAACGTGAGATGGTTTGATGGTAAGTTTGATGTAAGTTTTGGTGTAAAAGAACTCACTCCAGGGTGCAGCATCTCATCTCTCAAACTGAGGAGATTTCTCATGCGCAAGTATATCCAGCTCCAGTCCATGAAGACTGAATGGCTTTGAATGGCTGAAGTAGCACATACTTCTTCACCATCTCAGTGTGGGTGGTATTGTATATTTGGGGGAGTCCTAGCTAGTGGGTAGAAGATGTGGAGAGGTGACTATGATTAAAGCAGACAGAAAATCTAGGAGAAAAAAGATAACCTTTAAATCAAATATTAAAAATAGTTTATCCATTATAGAGCAATGATTATAATGCAAAGCTTTAATATGTTGCAAAGTGAATCCTCATATTTTCAGCACAGACCTGATTATTAAGGCAAACAGGATTAGCATATGAATTACCGTGATGGAACAGCATGCTGTAATGGAATCATTTACTTTATGAATCTTTTAATAAACTAGAATCAAGGCATGTCACCTTCTGCTTTTCGCCACATCAGTTGACTGCATGGAGTGGGGGAGCTACACCGGTTCCAGCCAGCCCATGTGAGAAAGCCTATTTGACAGTGGCTGGTCTTAATGACACTTCAAATAAAGTGGCAAGGCCTCCAGTGGCATGCCAGATTTTAGCGGATAGCGACAGGCTGGGCATTGCCTGTGCTGGGTTAAACCTTTGTCAAAGCCTAAGGGGGAAGAAGGCAAACCAAAAGTACCACAAAAATCACCAGCACTCGTGCCTCGAAATGTCAGTCCAGATTTCCCTCTCCCTCCCTTTTTTGTCAAGACTCCGGGTCAAGAAAAGCTGCCATGCTGTCCAACCTAGCATTGGCTTCCGACAGTCACAATTTTGTCTGCAACTCTAGAGATCATTCCCACCGATGCAGTCACTTCAGCAGACATAACGATTAGTAACAGTGGATAAGACGCCTGTGCAATTTATTGTGGGTTATGTGTACGTTTGGGGGGAAGAAAAGATGAAAACAAATGAGCTATTTTGTTCGAGAGCACGTGAGTGCTGCACATGGCAGTTTCAGCAAGGAAAAATATGTTGATTAATGTCGCGCTGAAAAGGCAAAGAAGGAATTTCAAGGAGAAAGACTTCACATGGTAATTTACTGCCGTCATTAAACTGCTTCCCTCAGTCTCCTTGTCAAATCTGGCACAGCTTTAAATCCCAGTGGTCCCCATTCAGACAAACCACCAATGTGAGGAAACAGATTTACATGAACATCCTCTAAATTGACCTGGGCCAGAATCGTACACAGTTAATTGCTGCAGTAACTGCCAGAGGTAAGCTTATGGCACTACGCTGGGAAACGATGGAAGAAAAAGAATAAAACATAAATTTGACACAGAGCAAAATGATTAATTAATTAAAAAGATAAATTATTAACTTATCCAGTTAATAATTCATTTGTATCCCAAAATATATCTCCCTGAACTCTCTGAAAACCAAAAAAATTTTAACAGAGAGTAACACTGCAGAAGTATAAGGACCACCCCCTGTAACCGCTTCCAACTGCTCAGAGAATAGCAAAAGGTTTAATACGTGTGACAGTGAATGATTTTGGTGTTACAAAATGTTCCACCATATCTCAAAAATAATCAACTAATGCCTCAGACACATTTCATGACTTCATGAGTGGTCTTATGGGAGTCCTGTTCAAACAACACAACCTGCTGTCCTGTAGTTCGGTAGTTGGGAATTTTGAAGTTGCCGTGAGTGGGGTCACACATTACAGGATCTTTCACAAGGAGGAATCTCTGAGGACTCTGCCTGGTCTTATTTTTGTCATTGAAAAAAAAGACGGATGGAAGGATGCAACACTATATGCAAGACACTGATGCACAATAATGGATGTCAGGTAGAACCACGAGATCCAAATGGTTTGTGCACTGATTTGAAGCAAAAAAAAGAAGGAGGGAAAAAAAAGATCATGAATATTACAATAAAGAATGTGAACTCCTCCCCTGGGTTTCCCCTCCTGCGCTCTAATTGACTCATCGCTGCACTCACTGCCAGTCAGAACAGGGTCACAACACTTTTCACACTACAGGATTAGAACTCAACAAGTCCAGATTTTTAGCCTGTTCAATATATTTTTGGGGCATCTGTGAGGAATTGGCAAGTCTCTCAAATGACGTACTTGAATATTTCACACATCAAAAGCTGATTTGCCTCTGATCTGGGCTTTTTGCGCGTGATTTCCAAAAACTGACAGCAGGTGGAAAATCAGGGCTAAAACCATGTAGTGTGATTCTCCCCTGTAAACACACCCCACAGCTCCACCCCAACCACCCTGTCTCCACTGGTGCAAACTGCATGACTCTAATCTCAAACAGACTTGCTTATGTGGTTTCTTGCACTATATGACATGTTGTATTCTACTTATCAATAATACGCGAGAGAAAAGTAGAAATTAAGTAAATAACATTACATTGGCATAAAAGGCCCTAAACCATAAAGACATGTGCTCTGTTTTTCACCACTGTTATAATGCATAATTCCCATTTAAGAGAATTTTTGATCTGAAGTATCCATATGTTTGTGCATATATGAAATAATGATGTTAGAGGGCATATTAATCTTAACTAGGCCTCTGCCTTATAAATTATTTTACATGGGAAAGATGGCATGTCAAGTAGATGTATTGCCATTTCAGCCATATACACACTAATGTGGCATTTGGCAGACACCCTTATCCAGAGCAACTTACAATCATTAGTTAAAGGGACAGTCCTATTGGAGCAACCAAGGGTTAAGTGTCTTGCTTGAGGACACAGTGGTATAGAGTAGTGGTCTGAACTTGCAACTTTGTAGTCATCAGGGTCTCAAGCAAGTGTTTAACCCACTAGGCTACTACCACCCCAACAACACAGTAAACAGTGAAATGTGAATATGACCACGGTGGTCATAATTCTCACTGTAAATAAAATTGTCTTCATCTAGCAGTTGAAGACTTTAACAGCTGTGGGCTGCAACTGAAGACCAGCTCAGCCCTCGTGCAGCAGTCAATATTAATGTATACACACAAGCCCTCACTTCGTGATTTGCCAGTCAGAGCAACACTTCTGCATGTTGCTAATCTGGATACCCATGTCTAGAACACTGTTGCTAAATCACGCCAAGATTAGAAACACAGCAGTCTCTGAACTATGTGTAATTCAGATGTAGTCCACTTTATTGTCTGGGGAGCAAACACTGGCAAGTAGGATGGGCAGTCCATCCTCAAAGTAAGTTTCTTCTTTACATTTTAAACGAAGCAGTGTCTGGCAGTCATAGATGTCTACCAGCTGTTATGAAGATTTGGTTTGAAAGTTGACTGAAACATTGTTATTTACTTTATAAACATATTTTTGAATCTGGCAAATATTGGCATAAGCTATTTGGAAACAGGTACAACTATATATTTAGCGCTAATGCATGTGCAGGCCTCAAATAGATGATTACTAACTCATTATGGCTTTAGACAGCAACCTTCTACGTGTTGCTAGCTATACTACTTCAAATATAACCATATAACCGAATATAACCATAACCATCTACGAACAAACCCATTGAACACCCACACAAACAAACCCAGCTGAGGGTCGCTGTAAAGGTATGCATCCCTGCCGTGACTCTAATGGTCAAATTCATATTAGACAAAAAGTCTAAAATGCCCCATGATGAGGCTAAGAAGAATCACTTAGTGCTTCATTTGAACAGATTACAAATCAGACCACTGATGTCAAATCCCCATGCAAATGGCCAAACACCAGTAGATTCAAAAGAGAATGGTGCCCTTTGCTACCTCTGCTTTGGATCGCTGAATCATTTTCCTATTGTCTAATTCCATACCCTTTAAAAAGAATGGTTTCATGGCCTGTAAGATCAATATCATCTGGCACCGTTAACCTGTTTGCCAGAAATCAAGAAAGCAATGGGCTAACAGTGCTGGTTAATGGTACCACATAAGGCCATTAACACATTCTGTTCAATTAGATTCGCAAAGCTTCCTGACAACATGTCACATGCATCTCTGAAACCCCAAACCTGACCTACAGTACACCTGCCCTAAGACCCTCAAAGAAAAAACATCTAGCGATAGCACAGAATATACAGACAGACTTCCTGCAAGTTTTCTAAGTAGTTGATTTTGCAGATAGAATCAAACGTTACGTTTTTACATGAAAAAGTTGCATATTAATCAAAAGCTAAGCATGTACTTAAAACCTAAGCAAATAAACAATTTCATAATGTAATTTCTAGTCATGCATGCAAGCTGCATATTGAACTACATGAAGATGAATGTTCACAAGAACATTCAGAGCAAACTATGCACCAAATTCCAAAAAGGAGTACAAGAACAACACAAAGGACTATTGGAGTATATTATTGAGTGAGAGTGATGAAATGATACACATCCTAACCATTATTTTTGGAGAGATTTTGAAAACCATTCTTGAAAAGGCACTGGTTATTTTGAGCTGAAAGGGGGATCTTCGTGTGAAGAAGCCACTGAAAGCATTGCAGACTGAAGCACAAATGGAGAACTGAGCTGAGCCAGGGGTGGTGATGTAATGCGGTGGGTAATGGAGATGGGCAACGTGATTAGTTCTCCTTCTCCAACACCCCTTCCCCATTTCCTCGCTGTTTGTCACTTTGGCGCACTCGACCCATTCAGTGAGTGCTATGCATTCTGACAGCCTGCCAGCCAGATTTCAGCACGAGTTAGCTGACTGGTGCGTGAGCAACCATTGTACTGTAAAGTCACCTCACTTAGCAACGCAGCTCCTAGTGCTGTAAGATACACAAAAAAGCCAGGGAGTCTGATTTGGTGGTTGGAATTTGTCAATGATTGAACAAAATAAGAGTTACCAATCACACTGGAGAATGTTTCAGTGTTCAGAGATTAGTGTGCTCTATCTCCCTCTTGCCCACAGCTGGACGAGCTCATTAGCTTTGCTTCATGGGCAGAGTCTGGGGAAGGCATGTCAGCATGGTGGTTTTTGCAATCTCATATAACCATCATATCTGTACCTCTACCTCTATCTCTATTATGTCTCACTACAGCAGTGGTTCCCAGACTGCAGACTTAAGCAGCATTCTTCTACTTTACACAGTGCCTGAACTTTTGGTACTGCAAAAGTGGAACTGTGCCTTTTTAACAAGTTTTTGCCTCCAGATTTATAACAGGACCTAGCAGTAACTAACAACAATTACTCTTCCATGTAAAGAAACAGTCACCAAGCACATTTGCAGAACCAATAAGGGCACCGGTCTGCCATGTAGCATGGTATGTTGGAGTATTCACTGCTTTTATATATAAATAATAATACTTTCTGTACTACCTCAGAAGTTAACGCTGACCATTTTGGGATGTACCTAGGCTCCTAATGTCATATTTAATGTACCGTTTAAAGGAAAGAGGCAAAATGGTGACTAGCATGTGGTTTGGATAGCAAGTATGCTAGCTATTAAGCAAAAAGTTGAATGAAACTTCAGCTGAGTTAATTTTTATGATAGCTCACATATTTGCTTTACAAATGATAGACTGAGCAGTAATTTCCAGTTAAGCACAAAATTCAGCTTCTGTTTTGAGATAAATAAAGACTTTGCTGAAATGTTGGCTTTAGCTCCAACTGTTAGCAAAAAGCACAACTAGGACTTGTTGGCACCAGTCTTGAACAGGTAAAACGGGATTTTCTTAAGGGACAAATGGCAAAACACATTTTCAGTTTTTGATACTTTGTGCCACAGAAAAGCACCTTCTGTGTCCGCTGCATTGAACAAGTCCTTGCAACATTACCAAGTGATAAATGAATGTTGAGTGTAATCCAGAAGAAGTCATGCATAAATGAGCGTACTGACTAGGGTGTGAAGCATGTTCTGGCCTGGATACGTAGAGGCAGATGGAGCTCAGACGCTGCAGTTTTAAAAGAGATCAGAATGAAGTGTGTGGGTGAAGTGCTCTTATGTTGCACTGTGAGTTTCGTAGAAACACTGACCCTCTGTGTCTTACTGAACATCAGCTGAGGAGATCTATTAAAAGCTCACGCATATCTCCCACTGTAGGAGATGTCAGTCTGCTTGAAACCAAGATACAATTTATGTCACTGCCACTGTATGGCTTTGCAGTCTATAATGGTTGCCACTCTGTGCTTCCTCAATTCTGTAACTTGCTTTAAGCAGGTGCTCACTCTTTGCCTGATCAATCTTGTGTCGATAACAGGATGGTTTTGTTCTTTAACATCTATTTCACAGTGCTAGAACACTTTTTTCAGTCCCATGGCATTCCATCAGTATTGTGAAATGCATGTGCAACTGGCTGACCTAGAAATAGGCATGTTTACTGCGCATGGTCACGAGTGGAGAGATGCTATCACAACAGTGTGAATACCTCTACAGTAATAACTGAGGGGTTGATCGCAGCAATAGGTTTTCTTTTCCAAGCTTGCTGAATAATAACAGCTGCATGCTTCAGGTAGGTATGCAAGACCGTTTTATGTGTTTCTTGTGCTGATTTACAGCAATGCAGAATATCCGAGTAATTTCAAGGTCATGTTTTAAAGCTCAACCTAGGAGTCAAGAGTTTTCACTGTTGTTTTTCCATGTAATTTCATAATTATATACCTCACCATGAAAAGATTTCCTTTATTATTGTGCATTTGTCACACTAAATGTTTTCAGATCCTCATGCACCAGTTCAAAACTGCTTTAAAATGATCATTTACTGCAGGAAAAAAGCTTTTGGGGTATTGTCTTCCAAACCTTAAAAACTAGTTGTTGCTTTAACCTTTAGAACGTACAGAGCATTAGTACAATCTGATTTCAACAACTCTAAAAAGTGTAAATCAGTCTAAAACTGGTGTTTGCTTTCCTAGATGCTCACCTTTTGCTGCTCTCAGCATGCTGCTTTAGCTAATTGCTAGAAATTCTCCTGCAGAAGTTTTTTGTACAAAGGAGAATCAATTACAGCAAACTGCCCAGGTCCTACAGAAGTGAAGCGTCACTCTCACACTACCAACATCATGTTTGACTTTGTTATAATTATTTTAGTGCAAAAATGTCCTTTTAGGGCCTCGGTATCCCATAAAGTTCCATGTTTAGCTCATCATTCCACAGCTGCCTTTTGCTCCTCTTGCTTAACAGTAGCTTTCACTCATGGATAAAATGATGGTCCAGTCTCTTTCTAATGGTGGAACGATGAATGCTGGCCCTTTCTATTCTTAGGGGTAGATTCCTATTCCAGCAGTTCCTGTTCCAGGACTGGCAGTAATCAAGACTGGATGTGTCTATTGTAACTGATCCCAATTATCAACTAAATTTAGTTACATGGTTGGTTGCATAACTACAATAACACCAGTTGGCGTCTTTGTCTCATACAGAATTCTGTTAGAATATCTGAAACAATTAGATTTAATGAATGTGTGAAAATAGAAGAAATCTGGAAAACAAATATTTTTACATTTACATTCTATTTACGTGCCGCAGAGACAGGTTGAAGGTCTGAAGTGTTAAGTGCTAAATGTAGGGGGGAAAAAAACATTTTTTGTTAGTATTCATCATCAATATTCATTTGATAAGCATGCCATGGTCTCCAGCTGCCCATTCAATGCAGGAGATTTGTGTTGAAATTTTAATTGACTTTGCATCTGGCTTCAGCACAGTGTGTCCGACGGCAGGTGGCTTCTTTGTCACGGAGAGGCAGTCCAGAGCCTAAAGCTTTTTCTTTCTTCAGAAAAGCCATCTCTGAATCAATTCACATTCCAGCCCCCCTCCCCACCACCCACACACACACACACACACACACACACACACACACATACATAAAT
>JBBJLR010148225.1:0-15558 GCA_037577145.1 Brachypetersius gabonensis
CTGTGATCTAGTCTAGTAATGTTCTATGTCTGTGATCTAGACTAGTATTGTTCTATGTTTGTGATCTAGTCTAGTAACGTTCTGTGTCTGTGATCTAGTCTAGCAATGTTCTGTGTCTGTGATCTAGTCTAGTAATGTTCTATGTCTGTGATCTAGACTAGTATTGTTCTACGTCTGTGATCTAGACTAGTATTGTTCTACGTTTGTGATCTAGTTTAGTAATGTTCTATGTCTGTGATCTAGACTAGTATTGTTCTACGTCTGTGATCTAGACTAGTATTGTTCTATGTTTGTGATCTAGTCTAGTAATGTTCTATGTTAGTCAAAGAACTGACTTGTTCGTGATGACACTTCTCTTTCGAAAGCACTGTTTACAGATTGAGTTTAGTTTGAAACGACCGTCAGGCAACCTGATGCAGAGCACATTCTAAAATACAGGAAAAATAAACATTAACTACATTAACTACACGAGAAACTACTTCGGCAACAATTTAGTCCACGTCAGGATTTCTTGTTTTGTTTTAGCGCTCTTTACATGGGGTGAGACTGGAGGCAAAATGTGCCGTGATAATATTTATTTATATCACATTTGACAGAGATTATGGCTCCTAAAAAATAATTTGGCTCCCAAATATTTTTGTGTTCAGGATCCAATACCTCCTAAGGTTTTATTTTGTCTGGAGCCCTGCATACACATATCTATGAAACGGATGCAGGAGTTGTTGTGTATCTGTGTTTTTCCAGGTATATCCAGGCCATATAAGTCTGAGCTCTCAAGGATGTATGCAATGGTACATCTTTGCTTATCTCCACTTGAGTGCAGGTGTTCAATCTGAGACTGGGGGCCTCTGTGAGAGCGCATGATGGAGGGCTGAGGGAGGTTTGGGCCTTGTGTTTAATTCTCCATTCGATGAACATTTACTTACTTGATGCATTTCTATACCATCTACCAAGCCAATCAGCATCCATTGCAGGTTAGGAGAGACCACCATGTTGGTAAAAGCCTGACATCTGCTCACCTTGAGCTGGGATGAGTCTATATGGCATCAATAGACAGTTTCTCTAAACGGAAGTAGAATCAGCTGACTGTGTTTCTACTGACTCTTCTTTATGAGCTTGCCTGCTTGAATATGCATAATCCTCTGATCCACAGACGGCGTGTGTGAGAAGAGCTGTATGGAGGGTTTTTATGGTGACGTGAGAAAGGAGTGTGAGCCGTGTCACCGTAACTGTCGCTCGTGTGGCGGTCCATACTTCGATGACTGCGACTCGTGTGAAGACGGCATGCGGCTGGTGGATGGAAAGTGCATTGACCTCAGCAGAGCAGGAACTTGCCCCCGCTTCAAATTCCTCAACAGTAAGGCAACTCTTCATTGAATGATCAGAGCGAAAAAGTAGCCAAAAACAATCTATTCCTCAGTTTTAGGTAATCAGTCTCCAAAGTTTGGACACATACATGGAATATGAGATGTCCTGCTGTCACCACATAGACAGTCTGTACGACAGATGCAGCCTTCCATAACATAGACATTAATGAGCATTTTGTCCATGTTATCAAGCAGTGAATGCTATAATGAGAGCTCAGTTACTGCTCAGTTGCTATAAAGAGTGGGGCAGCTGGAGGTGGTTAGGATATTGGCCCTGCATTCAGAAGGTCGTGGGTGCTAGTGTCATTATTGAGACACCTTTGAGGTAGAGTCCCCAGAAACTGCTCCCCAGGCGCCCCTCATTGGTGGCAGCCCCCTGCTTCACTTGGTGAATGTGTTAAATGCAGAGAAGGAAGTTCACACTGTCCACACTGTGTGGTGCTGTGGTGTGTTCATGTGTTTCTCTAAGGGGCCACTCTACTTTACCGTGTGTGGTAGAAAATATATTTGGATGACCTTAACTTCTCCCAAATCTATGTGTTTTCTGTAGGGGTTGGGGATTGCGAGCAGTGCCATTCTACCTGTATGCTCTGTTCGGGGCCTGAGGAAAACCAGTGTAATGCCTGTAAGGAAGGTGAGTCAATTTACTGTCCACAGAACCGATACAGCAAAAAGTAATTGTATCAGTACACTGAGAGTCTGGGAGATATTTGGAAAGCCCCCAGTAGATTACCTACCGTTTACAGATTATGTTTCAAGGTATTCAAGATTCAAAGCATTTATTCAAAGCATTATAATCAAATGTACAGAAGAAATGATTAATCATTTGCTTTTTAACAATGTTGGGGTTAAGATTAAGGCTTGGGTAGGGTTAGAACTGAGGCCAGGATTAAGTTTTTATTTAAAACCGTAAGCCTGTCTGTTAAATAAAACTTATGGGTGAAGTGTAGAGGTGTTTGTGGGTGGGAGGTGAGGAGAAACCACCATGCTTCTAGAAGCCTGACACCTGCTCACAGCTTCTCTAGAAGTAGAGTCAGTTCCCTTTGTTTCTAGTGCCTCTTCTTTCTGAACATTTTAAGTGATTCATTTACAAATTTCAATTTATATTCAAGTTTTTATTCAGGATTTTAAGACGCATTTAGCTGAATACTAGCTCAAGGTAATCATCTAGAGAGGGATTAACTGAAAAGTGCAATATAAAGATGAAGATCTGATGTAAAGTTCCCCACTTTGTCCTCCATAGGTTTGTTCCTAGTAGCAGACAAGCAGAGGTGTGTGTCGTCCTGTCCAGCGGGTACTTACGGGAATAAGACAAGTGGGCATTGTGAGGATTGCTTGCCGGGTTGTGTGTTTTGCCAGGAAGCTTATCGATGCCTGAGGTGCAGGCCTGACAGAGCCCAGCTTTACCTACAGGACGGCTTATGTGTCCCAGAGTGTGAAAGGTATGGAATATCTCTTCTCTTTCCCTGTGTCTTTCAGAAAGGATCAGTTTGAGGCGAGTGTGTGATGTAGATGTGCAGTTTTCACAGTGCTGAGATGGTTAGTTACCTCTGTTAGACTTATTACTTCCGGACAAAACTGAAGAAGTCTTGGCTGATTGTTAGGGACATGTGAACAGATAAAGCCCACTGTGTCTTTCACACTGCATTGTGAGAGACTTTTCACACATATACATTCGTTTGCTTCTCCACAGGGGTTACCCGAGTGGTGGCGAGTGCCATAGCTGTGAGGAAGGATGTGCCACATGTGAGGACAGTGCTGACAACTGTCTGAGCTGTGAGAAGCAGAACCTCCTTTACAAACACACCTGTGTGGGCCACTGCCCTGTAGGATCCTATGTCAAAGAGGAAGTGTGTGAGGAGTGTCCTCATAGCTGCAACCAGTGTGACCGAAATGACAAATGCAGTGGTGAGCGACACTGAGAGTTGTTCAGTTGTCTGGAATATGTTTGGAAATGCATGTACATGTATATACATTGACATATTTAAATAATATGACATGCCAAATGATATGACAGATTGTAACAGTTACTTGTTTGCCACATATACAGACAAAATTGGCTGCTTGGTGTACCTCAGGGCTGAGTTATGGGTCCGTTTATGTATTCAAGATTCAAGAGATTCAAGAGAGTTTATTGTCAGCCCAGCCACATACACAAGTACACAGATGCTTGAAATAGTGTTCTCTGAAGCAATGTAGGACAAAAGACAGACAAAGGTCAACAAGAACAGACAAAGAGCAGAGCCAAGACAACTGCTGCAACGTTATATTGCAGCATCTAAGCAATGAATTTCTAAGTACAAAAACAGGCAGGTAGTGCAAATAAGTGTATAATCAGATTTTTTCTTCCTAATTTTAGTTTTGGTGCAGTGAATATGGATATTTCAAAGTGTCATGTGCATGTTTATAGCAGTCTCTCTATGAGGTCAGACCCTGTTCAGACCCCTGATGTTACAGTCAGGCTCTGAGTTCAGGAATCTAATGGTTTGTGGGAAGAAGCTGTTGTGATGTCTGGTGGTTCGGATACTTCTGGACCTTTTTCCAGACACCAGGGGGGAAAACAGTCCATGTGAGGGGTGGGTAGGATCTGTGATGATGCTGGTTGCGTGGCAGACACAGCGTTTCTTGTACAGTTCAGTGAATGGTGGGAGGGACACACAAATGATCTTCTCAGCTGACTGAAGGGACTTTCGGTCAGCACTGTTGCAGTTTCCAAACTAGGAATTGATGATATATTTACAACACTTTGAAATTTGTCTCTGTTCTTGTTTCCCTTTTCTATATTCTTTCTTTTTTTTTTTACTTAGAATGTGCACAGTACTACTTTCTGCATGAGGGCCACTGTTTGGACGACTGTCCCAAAGGTTACTTCACAAACGTGAAAGAAAAGAAGTGTAAGGTTTGTCATAGGGACTGCGCGGACTGCGATGGGCCGGATGCTGACGACTGCATATCGTGTTGGCTTCCTTCAGCAGTCCGCTACAATGGAGAGTGTCTTCCCAGGTGCCCCATGAACACATTCCAGGACAAGACTGAATGCAGGGGTACGTCACTGTCAAACATTTATTTACGACAAATATAAACAGCAAAAGAACAGAAATAACAATATATATATATAAAATCATATCCATACAAATTAAGACATGATGGGTATGGATGCTGCCCATATAAAGATTTTTTTATGGACAGTTCCACTAATGTTTCTACATTTCTCCATAATTTAGTGGTGTAAGATGTAACTAAAGTCATTCTGAGTAGTTGGATGTGAAATGGTCCTTTAAAACCTGTCCGAGTCAGAATTGCAAACGATGGTGCTGATAGGAACCAGGTGTCTGAAGACCTCAATGCCTCTAAAAGCTACTACACAATGAGACTTTTTTATAATTATATGAAAACGTTAATATGATGCCTAATATCTGATCATAGTTTCAAGAGAAGGTTTTGAACTTAGACAGAATTACATGTGCAAAAGCAAAACAGACTGAAAGGATTTATTGCTTCTTAACCATTGTCAACCTGACCTAAAACACCTCAGGAGACACATGCAGGTTGGCTGGTGGTTTTGGATGGTAAATAAAATGGCTATATTTGATTATAAAACCTTGTGACTCCTGGTTCCATCTTCTCCACCTCTGTAAGTCTTAATGTATAAATACAATGAACCTTTTCACATCAACAGACTCCGAAAGACTTTGTTGCATTTTGGCCATTTAAACTGAATTTTGAAAAATGGTTGGAATTCCCCTTGAAGTTCCTAGAATTCCAAATTGGTCTAAAGGGAATAATTGTCATGCATAAACTAAAGCCTGGAAGTTTCAACATTCAGTCTGGAACTCTGAGACCATTTGTCTGAAAAAGACACTTTTGTCAGCAAAAACCTTTATTCTGAGGTCTCCTAATTTGTCATAATTACATTAATTGTATTGGAATATGGAAACCAAACCACATAAGCCAAGTCTGCCGCAGTACAAACAAAAGCCAGACATTGCAAAACCAGATGCTGCACAGATGTTGGGCAGCTCACCACTATATTCTCAGACTGCTGTCTTAAACGTAGCAGCCTTCAGTGCCATATATCATGATTTTTTTCCCTCTTTATTTTTTAAGCACTTCTGTCAGCATCGCACTGTGAATTCCGGCCATGTTTTGTCTATGCTGGACTGATATTTGTGTTTCTAGTCTTTTTCATGTTGCTGGTGTTCTGACTCTGATTGAATACTGACTGGGTGTATTGTGTCTTAATCTGTATTTCACTGGGAGAGATGTGTGAGACATCTGTGCCTGGCTGATGCCCAAGTGCAACTATGGGGTATTTTATGAAGCAGGATTTCTGGAGTTAGCCAGATATCTTTAAAGGTCAAGTCTGTTCAATGTATACAGGTCAGATCCACTTCTATAGGGTAACCCTCAACCTTCGGCTTGCATTATCCTCACTGTAAAGCACTGCAACAGTTTAACAGTTGTCCATTGGATTATATCCTATGTTGATTGTTCCTAAAGCATATGTTCAGCATTACTGAATAAAAATCTTCACCCTGTATATTATATTTTGGATGCATTTCGGTCAGTCCAAGTCAGATTAGCATGTAGCTCATCTGGAGCCAGTTTGTTGGGAAATTAAAGTTTATGTTAATTAAAAAGTTACTATATTAATAAGGTTATTTTATTAGTACTTTGAAATTTGGTGAACTGGGTTGCTCAAGACATTGAGAGACTGAACCTCTGGAGTACAAATATAGCACTATCTGCTAACTATATAAATACAGAGCTACATTAAGCTAATGCACAGGATAAACTCAGCCTTTATGTGAAATGGGCCATTTAAGGGTTAAGCGCCTTAGTTCTCTAAAAGTTAACAGCAAATGACTGCAAGCAATTTTTCAAACTGTTGCCACAACAACAAGACATTTAGCTTTTCATTTTATTGGTCTGCGGTTGCTAAGGTTGCTAATGTTGCTAAGGTTGGGGGCCTGGGATTTGGAGACCACCACAGAAAACTGCATGGCGAGTGGCCTGACAAATCTTACTTCATAAGATTAGGAAATTTAAAAGTTATGATTTATAATCTGTGCCATGATGGCCTTTGTCAGATAGAGCACTGATGTTTTGCTAAATAAAACAAAGTTTAAGAAAATCATTGGCCCTAATCATCGCAACATGTTAAAATACGGCACCATCAAGTTTAGCAGATATTGGGATGGTTCCTAATTTTAAAAATGATTGTGTGTACATTAGTAAGTGTGTGTAGTTGATATAGATGTTGATATAGTAGTGACAGATGTACTTTATACTAATAGATTAAACACTCTAAATTAATTACATTTGCCTTCATCAGAAATGTCTCTGACCCATTTCTGATGATCATCCAGTCCATTGTTCACCACTCATCTCCAAAAATGTGGGACAGCTAATGTTTCAAAAGCTTAATTATATTTTATTACATCAATTCAACACAAAACCATTTAAAAACAGCCTTTATTAATAATAAAAACACAGTTAAATGCCATGCATATTTTTTTGGCGTAACCAAAATGGGGCCCAATGTACCTGAAATCATGCTACATTTTACACCGAACAGCAGGCTCCTATCGATCTGCGTTAGTGGGAAGAGGGCAAGATCCCCTTCTAGGCCTTCAGAAAAGACGATTTCTGGATACAAAAAATGTCGCATTTGTATTTAATTATTCCTACACAGAATCATGTTTGAACTTGGCAAGCACTGGAATTCCAGTCCTGTTTCATAATTAAGTTTTAGGTAAAAACAGAGTTTAACTCTTGAAACATCCAACAGAAATGTTCTCCTTTTTGTAGACTTGATCAGGCTCTTTAGCTCAGCTGGCCTTCAGGTGCTAGACTGAAGTCTAACCTATCACCATAATCAGGAAACCACAGCATTTAGTCAATATAACAGTGTGTATTTAGTACTAAGCATTTTCGGGGTATTTTCTGGAGAGTTATTCTATGTTTTACATTGTTCTTGTCTCTGTGTCTCTGTGTTTCTGTGCAGTCGTAGCATAAGCAATTTCCGATAAAGATTTATGTTTCTGATTCTGAAATGAAAACCAATCATACTTTGATTCCTGGCACCATTTAAGGGCGGGGAAATGTTCCTCTAGGCCTTGTGGAAGTGTTACAGCCTCACCAGTAGGTTTCTGTCCGAGGACTCTTTACTGAAGGAGTGTAGAATAGAACTGAATAGAGTCTGGTTGTATGTACTACACACAGTATTGGCTCCACCTTGGTAGAGACGCTAATCTTTTTTATGACGGCTTAATATTTGCATGTGTCCGCTTTCAAGACTGTGATAGATCCTGCCAAACCTGCTCCGGCCCCCACCCTTCCTCGTGCATCAGCTGCCAGCCCAACATGAGGAAGGATGTGAATGGCCATTGCGAGTTCTCCAGCGGCTGCTCTTCACGCACATTCGAGGATAAAGATGGGAAATGCAAAGCGTGCCACTCCAGCTGCCTGCTCTGCTCAGGCTCGGGTAAAGATCAGTGTCTCAGCTGCAGCCCTCCCCTTTACCTGTACGGTGAGTCCACCCACCTCCAAACTGCTGCTTACACAGCCTCACACACACCACAGCCGCAACCATCTGAACAAACATGATCATTATTAAAACGTTTATTTATTTTGGTTATTTAGCACCAGGCCAAATTATGACAATACGGATTTCAGTAGAAAGAAAAGAACAAATTAGGATCAGAATCAAGAGTCCGGAGAAGAGAACTATCACTGAGAGAAAATATACATTTGAAAGAAGAAAGTGATGAAGTGAGGATAAACTGAGGGAGGGAGTTCAGGAGCATAAAACATCTACCACCCATTGACAGGCAAAATTAAAGCAAGCCAGTACAACTATAGTTGAATGTTGTTTTAATGCACATGCACAGCATTTTGGCAGACACCCTTATCCAGAGTGACTTACAATCATTAGTTACAGGTTCAGCCCCCCTGGGGCAACTGAGGACTGAGTGACCTGCTCAAGGACACAATTGCAGGATTTAAACCTGCAACTTTATGGCCATCAGGGTCTACACACAAGGTAAACCCAGTCCAGACTAGTCTCATTCATGGTCCCCTGCTGGTGGAATGAGCTTCCTAAGACCTGCAGAATCCCTCTCTGGCTTCAGAAACCTCCTGAAGACCTCCAGCACCTCCTTTCCTAATCTTCTTGCACTCCCTAGATGAAGATTGTATCACTAGGAACTCTCCTCTGGTTTTCTCACTGTTATGAAACTTGAGCATTTCCTCAAATTGTAAGTCACAGTGTCTGCCAAATGAATGTAATGTAATCTATTTGAGTGAAGCAATTCAGTGAGATAGTGGGGTCCAGAACCATGAGTTTTAAAGGTAATGAGAAGCCGAATATGAGGAGATATGGGTTCCCAGTTGGGGAAGATGTGTTCTTAGTAATGGTGAGACACGACCAGCAAAGTCTTGCACAGACTGCAATAATGTTTGTAGTTTAAAAAGAGCATCAGACAGACGAGTGTTTCAACACTCTTCACAGAAAGAGATGGAAAGATGTTACGAAGATGAAAAACTGCTCCTATAATATGGGGCAACTGGTAACCTGGTGGTTAGGGAGTTGCCCCTGTGATTGGAAGGTCATGGGTTTCAATCCCAGGCCTGCCAGTGGCACCACTGAGGGGCCCTTGAGCAAGGCACCGTCCCCACATACTGCTCCCCGCTCTGTGGCTGCCCACTGCTTTACTTGGTGAATTAAATGCAGAGAAAGAAGTTCACACGGTTCACACTGTGTGCTGTGCTGTGGTGTGTTCACGCGTGACTATATGCGCCACGTTATTAACGCACTTGTTATTATACTGTCAGTGACAGCCAGGGTACACCAGCAGTCCACACTGGCTCAGAAGTTATACCGTGATGTTTGGCAGGAGTCTTCTGTTCAAAGCTATAAAAAAAGGACAAGGTTTTCCAAGACAATGCAATATGCCACTCTTCAAATGAGGACGTGGTTTGTGGAGGAGGACATTCAGTTTCAGCCACCACAGCTACCAGCTACCACATATAGGTCATATTCATTGTTTATGGGACACAAAAGAATGTGTGGAGAGGGAAAATGACCTTGTGGTCTGTGGGCACCAGTGAGGAATGCATGACCAAGCGGTGTGAGATGGTCATCAAGGCTGGGAGGACAAAAAGGTCTGTCTCAAATCATTTTCTGTTTAGACCAGGACCAATTGTTTATGAGCACCAGGGTGTTTTATAATAATCGCATCAGAATAATAAGACCAGAATAATCCATTGTACTGATGAAGGCGAACATTCCTATGGGATGTAAGCAAGGCCTTCAAAGCGTTTGAATGTAAAAATCAGAACATCTCAGGCATCACGCAATCCACTTGGAGCCATTTCCTGTAATGCTTCAGATGTCTGGCTCCCATCAAAACAATTCTGACTTCTCTAGGATGGTGCTTTTTACATTAAACATGACTTTAAACACACTGCGGTTGTAATGAGATTGATTGTCATAAACAGTGTTGGGACAAACATAAAGGTGGAGAATTTCTGTCTTTCCTACGAACAGATAACAGGTGTGTTGCCAAGTGTCCGGATGCTCACTACAGCGAGGAGGACGAGCGCAAGTGTGTCAAATGCTATGTGACGTGCGCGACCTGTCGAGGGCATCACAGCACCAACTGCCTCACGTGCAAAGCGGATCACTTCATGTCGGAGAACAGCTGTGTGGAGAAATGCCCTTCCAGGTACCCTTTCATGTCATCCGCACTGTCAAGCTTTTTGTACTTCATCTGCGTTTTACTGGTCGAATTGATGAGGTCCAGACAGAACCGAGGCTCAGTAAAGCTGTCAGAAAGGGCCTGAGGGGGTTAGAAATACAGATAGTGAGTCATGCTGTGACACATTAGCAGTATTAACAGTGTGAGGTATGTGAGATTTTGCATAGTCATCGTGACCAGTGTCATGATGTCATGCTTTCATCACCAGAGGGCAGCAGCATACACTGAAACGTCTGGAGCAGAACTACTACAGGGGTCACCTGAGGCAGTGGTTCCCAACCCGGGGTCCGGGCCACCCTTAGGGGGAGTGGGAGAGGTTGCAGGGGGTGCGCACAATTTGCTCTGGTTACCAGATTATATTTGTAGAAATTAAATTCATAAAACGTACAGGTGTGTGTGTATAAGAGTATAAGAACAAAAACCTACAATCAGTGTTTAATTTTTGCAAATAAAAGTTTGTAATTAATCACTTTATTCTATTTGTGCGTCTACGCGGGTAGGAGTTGGGGTTGGGGGCCTGGCTCTTCTTGGACACAGGCAAAGGGAGGCTTCGAGGAAAAAGGTTGGGAACCACTGACTTAAGGGAGTCTTTTTCAAGCTGTGAGCGGCGACCCCCTAGTGGATTGTACTGGAACTGCTAGGGAGTCATACCTGAGTTTTATGTTTTCTTTTTTTCATTCAAAAACATTAACATTTCATGTTACTCAGATGTCAGAAATACATCAGCAGTCAACCTGATCGGAGTCATTTTTCATAAACCTCTGTCTTTTTTATTAAAATGCTTCAAATTTAAAGCCACCACCCATGTTTTGTCAATCAAGAGTAAATGACCTTAAAATTAATTTAAGCCTCCATAAATTTAAATAGACTGCCCAGCTCTCATATGGGTAATATTAATCATCAAGTATTAAGCATAGAGTGTAAAAAAAACCCTCCAAAATGCATCCATAAAAATGCACAGGTTTGTACTGACCTTGTTTGGCATAGTTTTTCCATATAGTGTTTATTATGCACCCGCGTGTGTGTGGAAAGACCCCAAATCCACCATCAGAAATGTACAGGACTATGCAAAAGTCTTAGGAAATGATTTGGAAAAGTTAACATTAGAGTAAATGCAAACAAACAAAAAGAAAGCATTAAATAATATCAAGATTAGTTTTGTTTTCAAAAACTCGTATTTTAGTGTTTTAAACGTTCCCCCCAAACTTTCAACAGTTGTCTCAGTTTATTTAGTATTAGTAAGCTGTGCTCTGTCTAAACATGTGGGCAGAGAGAGTTATTTCAACCTTTCTTTTGTGTGCAAGACTTTGCACACTGCTAATGCTAACCATTAACACTAACGGTTTTTTAAGCACTAAAGTTTTCTGATTCTGATTTTTTTATTTACCATTACATTTTCTTTAAGGGTAACACTGAGTTTAAAATGAAATTAAAGTGTTTGGGGAGCATATTTAAGGGGCATATTTAGGGTTTACACTATAAAAATAGGCATTTTTAGGCTTTTTAAAAAAAAACAAACCAAAACACAACAATGCGTTTTTTCACTATGTGCAGGTGCTCTTGGAACATATTCTAATAGTAGCTTTTAAAAACTTATGCTGCTTAGCTTAAAAGGTTTTAATTTTCTTGTCTAAGACTTTAGAATGGTACTTTTGCATGGTAAATGAAAATGTCATGGACAAGTTAAGCCCATGTTTGAGGTTCATGTATCAGTCTAACCACTGAATCTGCCGCTGTTGTTGGGAGGATGTCTCTTAATAATATGTTTTGAGATTGAAACACTTGGGGACTAGGTAAATTATGTGGAATATGCATGATCCCCACATGTCTGTATGGAATGGGATGTCCTTCAAAGCATTTTAATGTCAAATCAGAACATCTCTGGCATCAGGAAATCCACCTGGATCCATTTCCTGTAATTAGTTAAATGCTTCAGATGTCTGGTTCTTCTCTATGATGGTGCTTTCTACATCAAACATGCCTTTAAACACACGCCGGTTGTAATGAGCTTGATTGTCGTAAACAGTGTTGGGAAGCCAAACATAAAGGTGTAGCAAATTCTGACTTTTCTACAAACAGGTGTGTTGCCAAGTGTCCTGACTCTTACAGCACCATCACAGCACTGACTGTCTCACCTCCAAAGCTTACAGTCATGCCTTATTGCTTACAAGAAACTTGCAAGACTGCAGTATTAAGGTGCCTTCACTTCTGCTTCATTTGAGAGGTGTGAAAAGAGCCAGAGCTCAGGGACAGGTCATTTTTATTCCCCTTACTATGATGTCTATTAGCCTTTAAACATATTACATTGATATTAAGAACGTTTCTGAGGAATATGTGTAAAGATTGTGCAGTGAAATACCAGTAAAAAGCCTGTAATGAAATTAACCAATTAAATTAACTAAATTAACTAACTGTAATTACGTTACTAAACCACATCTGTTACTCGATGCAGAGTAATGAAACCAACTGAATGAAGAGGAAGTGATTTTGATGTATCAAAAAAATAATAGTTTTGTTGTCGAATCAAAATTTTGGAAATGTCCAGTCCACTTTTTTGACCGGTCAACCTGATCGGAGTCATCTTTTATAAACCTCTTTGTCTTTTTTATTAAAATGCTTCAAATTTAAAGCCACCACCCATGTGATGCTTTTGTTATTTTTGTTATCAACAGTAAATGACCTTAAAATTAATTTAAGCCTCCATACATTTAAACAGACTGCACAGCTCTCATATGGGTAACATTAATCATCAAGTATTAAGCATAGAGTGTAAAAAACCTCCAAAATGCATCCATAAAAATGCACACCTTCAGATATGGACATAGGTTTGTACTGACCTTGTTTGGCATAGTTTTTCCATATAGTGTTTATTATGCACCCGCGTGTGTGTGGAAAGACCCTAAATCCACCATCAGAACTGTACAGGACTATGGAAAAGTCTTAGGAAATTATTTGGAAAAGTTAACATTAGAGTAAATGCAAACAAACAAAAAGAAAGAATTAAATAATATCAAGATTAGTTTTGTTTTTAAAAAGTACTTGAAGTTTTGTGAGCTGGTTAGAAGGTTCGGTTCCAAAAACAAAAAACATTTTGTTGTCGAATCAAAATTTTGGAAATGTCCAGTCCACTTTTTTTGACCGGTCAAGGTATTCAGTGCCCTTAAAAGTGTAATGGGGCTAAATAAGCACTTGCACTGCCCTCAGGGACTTTGACTCCACTCAGGTCTTTGTGGCGTTTCAGGATGGACCAGTTGGTCAAACCTTTTGAGTGCGAAAAGATCCCAGACAATGAAGTGAAATTCCTGCCCGTTAAGCAGGTGAAAAGATCAGCGTGTCGACTGGGGGGTTGGGAGAGTTTGGGACAGGTTTGGCCTGACGCCTGAGTCGACAGGGCTTTGGTATTTTTGATCATTCGTTCACGGTGGTGAGATTTATGCAGGGCTAGGTTTGAGATAAAGATGATCATATCAATAGCTGATTATTTCCATCTATCGATACAATCAATTAATTTATATGTCCGATTAAATGAGCAATTAAAAACGTATTACGTAGTTTTTACGTTTACGGCATTTAGCAGACGCTCTTATCCAGAGCGACGTACATCAGTGCTTTAAGTCCACAACTGTTCTTAAAACCTATAAAGCTATACTTAAATCAACAACAGCTATTTAACCAAGTTACTGCTGGAGTTACACACCATAACAAACCCTGTCAGAGAAAAAGCAAGTCAGAGATTAATACACAAGTAAGGAACAACAGTTAAGAGGGAGAGTGTCTGAGGGATTTGTTAAATACATAGGAGAAGATGTATAAGAGATGCGTGGGAGGACTGGTTAGTCACCAAGATGCTCCTTAAAGAGGCGGGTCTTCAGACGAAGCTTGAAAGGTGAAGGACTCCAGATCTGACTGCAAGAGGGAGTTCGTTCCACCACTGGGGGGCCAAGATCGAAAAAAGTCTAGCTGCATGTCTCCCTCTTCTGGGCAGCTGGTGGCCTAGTGGTTAAGACATTTGCCCTGCGATCAGGTTCGATTCTCACGGCCGCTAGGCACCGCTGAGGTACCCTGAGCAAGGTACCGTCCCCACACACTGCTCCCCGGACGCCGTGTTCCTGGCTGCCCCCTGCTTCACTTGGTGAATGGGTTAAATGCAGAGGAAGAATTTCGTGCTGTTCACACCGTGTGCTGTGGTGTGTTCACGTATGACAGAATGGTCACTTTCAGTTCTTCAGAATCAGGCCTGTTGTTCTGTCTTTTTTTCTTTTCTTTTCCTTTTTGTTACATTTTTATGTAATTGACTAAATGCAAATGACTAAACTGCTCAAATTTAAAACATGAGAAATTCCCATGTTTCCCCTGTGACCCAGTGATCTGATCTGTACTCCCATGAGGAAGAGAAGAACAGCAGAGCTCATATGCGGTAAACCTCAAATGCATAGAAAGCAAAAGCTTTTCTTAAGCTGTGTGTAAATTCATAGCTGAGGAACTGTTGAGCTTGATAACCCTGTGACTCCTCTAGGCCTGTCAGGCTAAGGTTGAGTCACAAGCTCTGTCATGAGTCCAAAGGCCCAACCACATTTCTCTCTGTCTGACAGCAGATCAGTTTAAATATATTTCAGAAGACCCAGAATGACAGTCTTACAGGAAACTTCCTGCAGAGTTTCCTTTAAGAGAAAACCACAAATTTCAGTAGCATTTACATTTACGCCCTTTGGCTGACGCTCTTATCCAGAGTGACGTACATCATTGCTCGAGTTCACAACTGTTTCTTAAACCTGTAAACAGCTTAAATCCACGTCAACTATTTAACCGAAATACAACATCTGTCAAATAATACCTAGCCAGCACCTGCCAAACAATACCAGAACAACATTAGCCATTTTTTTGGCCATTTTTTGATGTAAGCAGTAGAATACGGGACATAGTTAGTCGCCGAGGTGCTCCCTGAAGAGGTGGGTCTTCAGGCGGCGCTTGAAGACAGCGACGGACTCCACAGATCGGATTGGAAGAGGGAGTTCATTCCTCCACTGGGGGGGGCTTTATTGTTTTCCTTTATTTCTGTTCACTGTTTGTACAGTTTGCAGCAGCATGTGTGTGTGTGTGTGTGTGTGTGTGTGCGTGCGTGTGCGTGTATGTAAAATGCACAGGTTGCTATTCTTTTCTGAGCTATTGCAGTGTGAGCTGTGTAAAAAATAAATAACACCTCCATATGTGTTGTGAGTGCAGTAGTTGTGTGTGTGTTGTGAGTGCAGTAGTGTGTGTGTGTGTGTGTGTGTGTTGTGTGTGCAGTAGTGTGTGTGTGTGTGTGTGTGTGTGTTGTGAGTGCAGTAGTGTGTGTGTGTGTTGTGAATGCAGTAGTTGTGTGTGTGTGTTGTGAGTGCAGTAGTATGTGTGTGTTGTGGGTGCAGTAGTGTGTGTTTGTGTTTTTTGGG
>JBBJLR010148243.1:0-7500 GCA_037577145.1 Brachypetersius gabonensis
TGTGTGTGTGTGTGTGTGTGTGTGTGTGTGAGTGTGTGTGGGTGTGTGTGTGTGTGTGTGTGTGTGTGTGTGTGTGTCCCACTCTGGCTCTTTGCGTCAGGGTAAATAGTTCCGAACGAAGGCCACTGAAGGTTTCCGGCCCATGTAATCGGAGCCGGTTTTGGGGTGTGTGTAATGTGTGTGTGTGTTGGGGTGGGGTGGGGGGTGGGGGGGTTGTTGGGTTGGGAGTGTTAGGGTGGTATGAGGGGCCTCATGGTAAAGGAGCTGAATTTCTGCTTCACTTATAAGACACACTTCTGTTAGTGAACCGTGAACCAATTCTTCATTTGGAGAACAAAATATAATTTTTCTACAAAATAAAGTTTATAAGATTCTTTAACTTTTTAGCCACAATATTGCTTTCAATTTAAGTAGGAATGAAATTAGGATGTTTTGAGTGAAAATTCAAACAGATGCTAAAGCAGCAGTTTTACATGTTAACATAAAAATAAACTCACTTATTACTTCATTTTAAAATTCTGGCTTCAGAACATGTTATTTTACAATATCTTTTATAATGTATAGCAAATAATGGCCAAACGTTTTACCTTGAATGTTCCCCTTTAATAAGGCTGGCGTTCCACTGGTATACTGGTATAAGGTATACTGGTGAAATATTATAAACAAACCAAATAATAAATTGTTGTTTATTCATAGGTTCTAATAAAAAGTAAATCAATGAAATCACCACTGTTCACAATTTGCCCTGTATCCCTGTATTTTATATCCCCTTTAAATTCAGTTTCTGAGTATAAGACGCCTTTAAATCAAAAGACTCAAATTAAATGAGAAAAAACGCTTTATAGTATTACTGGAACTTATATAAGTGACAGAATCTGCAGTTTATTGTACATCTTGGAAGTGGAGTGAAGGGATAGACACTGCTGAGTCTGTGTTTCTGAGTGTTTGAGCTGCTCTTTGTGTGTTTTGTCTGTCTTTTAAAACAGTTTCCAGGACAGAAAACAAACATGTGTTTGTTAAATTCTTTGCAATTAAAAATCCCACCAATAGCTAAACATCTCATGTCCTTCGGCAGCACACGCAGAACACAATCACTCTTGGGTCAAATGTTTGTGGACATCATTGCATTCTGCTAAAATGTGCATTTTTTTATTCAAAGTGTCTCCTTGGTGTGGAAAGCAGCTTTTAAATGATGAAATCTTCCATTACTATTACATTTACTATGAAAAGTTCATACTGAAATTCTGCACAAAGTCCAAAAGGTGTTTTAAACACCTCAAGTGTTTGAGCGCTGAATAGCGCTGACAGCACAACAAGGGGAGAAAGTGGGCGTGGCCTTTCCTTCCATTGTCACACATATTCAGGTAAACACTTGGGTAATTGCACCAATGTTGAACGGAACCAGAAGTCTGCCTCTAAAAAAGCTCCTTCACAGAAAGTTATACATGAAATGGTTATGAATACATGAGGTAAAACAGCCCTAAGAAAACAGATTTAGTTCATATTTGTCAATATTTTATCATTCAGCATTCAATATGAACACCCAGAAGTCACATGTAGGTTCACTGGTGGATTTGGAAAGTACATGAAACATTTATATTTGCGTTGTAGACATCAAAAACCCTGGTTCCATTCATCACCACTGTAAAGAAATCTGAATTGGTGAGCTTATCTATAATCAACCATTTCACACCAAACCCACTCTGAATGTCTGTTTATATCTCAGACACAGAATTTGGGCTCTTTTCTGTGGAATAGTCTTACCAGGTGCAATATTACGTGCAGTTTTCTTATTGGGTGGAACATGTTTCTTTATGAGCAATGGTCTTACTATGTAAAAATCACTACTCATGTCAATATTACTGGTCTTTATTATGTACAATAACATACTTCAATTCACTGAACTGTAAGTTACTTATCTATAGCATTTTTACTCCAGTATTTGTGTATTTCGCATTGTGTATTTTGTATAGCGTTTCTATTGGATTTTTTTAGACCTTATATTGGATATTGTTCATGTCTCTGGGTCTCCGTGTGTCTGTGCAGTCATTTCATAAGAAATTTCCTCTACGATCAATATAGTTTTCCGGTGCTAATTCGGATTCTGATTTTGGATGATTATTTTTATTACAACCCATTTGTATCAGTGTAAAAGAAAACATTAACTTTTGTTTGGGTGAGGACTAGTAACAGTTGTTTTTTGGGATGGAGAATGAAACAAGTCCTTTTAAAAGTTTAGTAACATTTTGAAAGCGTTCAGTGTTTATCAGCACTGCACACAGTACCTGTTCTGCCAGACTGTCACAAATAGGATATCAGACTGTCACATGATACCCTTTCCCTATAAATAAACCAGTATAGGCTTTAACTGGTAACAAAGACAACGGCAAACATGAACATTTACTTAAAAACAGCAAGGAAATATAGACGTCCCCAAACTTTTGACGAGGCGTGTGGGTTTCGGGCCTTCTTGCGGCTCCAAAACATTCTGGAAATTCAAGGAGGCTGCTCCAAGAGCGTTTCGGGGAAATTTGGAGAAAAGGACACGTTTCACTTGGACGCTGCGTAACCGTGTTAGCGACCAGCTTCCAATGACATCTGAGCCTTAAAGCAGCTGCACTTTTCTTTTCCTCTGCCGAGGTCTGAGAGTAGCGCTCTGCTGCCTTCGACATTTAAAGAGAGCTTTCAGCCAAACGTCCACTTAGGCAAGTCAGTTTGAGATTACTTAACACTTCGACACGGCTTGAGGTGGTAATATGCTAATAATCATGCTGCTGTTTAGCAACACGGCTCCAGTGCTCCAGTATAGAACCAAGCTTCAATCACCAAATGCCAACTGGTTACATGTGTTTCATGGTAGTGTTTTATTGTAAAATAGTGGCAAATCTAAACTACAGTAATCTCCCGCTTTTTTCCGGAGGGTTACATTCCAAAAGCGACAGCGTATAGTGAAAATTGCGTTGTTGTGTTTCGATTAAAAAAAAAACCCTAAAACAGTGTAAACCATAAATATACCCCCAAGTAAATATTCAGAATCAGAAAACTTTATTGCCTAAAAACAGTTAGCATTAGCGGTTAGCATTATCTGCAAAGACTCGTACAAAAAAGAAACGTTGAAATAACTACCCACATGTTTAGACAGGGCACAGCTTACTAATACTAAATAAATTGAGGTAACTGTTGAAAATGGGGGGGGGGGGGTGTTAAAACACTAAAATAGGAGGACAGTTTGATGCTCTGAAAAAAATCTGTGTTAGAATGTTGATCCGTGTAAAACAAGGCTTACTGTATATGTTTGTTTTGGGGACTATTTTTCCTCACAACGTGCTGCATGTGCTCCTTCACCATGAATGGATTTCATTTTAGACCAAAAGCTTCTCAGAACTCTGATAAAACAATGTCTCAGGAATCAGGCAGCGCATTCGTAACTTCATAACCTTCTGTGAGGGAGGTTTTAGAGGCAGATGTCCACCATTGATGTGAATCGAACACATAAAATCTGACTGGTAAGTTTCTTTAGAATGGAGGGTATCACACCAAACCCCCTTGTTGACCTTTCTATACCATGTAATTATAAGTGAATTCAAAAAGGGATGGAATTCCTCTTTCAGACTGGAGGAACCCAAAGGTTACACATGCTGGTGGATCCATAACTGTTGTATAGGACTCATTATGTCCAGGGGCCGTGTGGTCATTTAACAGGCCAAGAATTACGAGGCAATTTTACAGCACCAGGTGCAAGTTACAGTGCAGACACTGCCGTCTCATTATGTTCCCATGACCTGAGATGATGGAGCTGATACACGTGGGTAATCAGCTCCGAACAGCTTCATGAACTCCAGGTGAGAAACCACTGAGATCTTCGATTAACACAAATAAACAGACTGCACCTTTACTGGGCTGTTCTGGAGGAGATTACTGTCTCCTATTCCTTTTTCACAGGCTAAACAGAGAGGGGAGGGGGGGAGAGAAAGAGAGAGTAAGAGAGAGAGAGACAGAGATAGAGATAGTGAGAAAAAGATAGAGATAGTGAGAGAGAGAAAGAGAGAGAGAGAGAGAGAGAGAGAGAGACAGAGAGAGAGAGACAGAGAGAGAGAGATAGTGAGAAAAAGATAGAGATAGTGAGAGAGAGAAAGAGAGAGAGAGAGAGAGAGAAAGAGAGAGAGAAAGAGAGAAAGAGAGAGGGAGAGAAAGAGAGAAAGAGAGAGGGAGAGGAAGCGAAAATAATTTCCCTCTTTGTGACCTTGAAACTATTTAATCCAGTGCCAGATTAAACCTGAACGCTCTATCATTTTTTCCAATTCTCTGTTGCTATTCTTTCTTCCCTCTGTCGCTCTCTCTCTCTCTCTTTCTCTTACTCTTTCTCTCTCTCCCTCTCTCTCAATCTCTCTCTCTTCCTCTCACTAACTCTCTCTCCCTCTCTGTATGAGTGGGTGGAAAACTGAAAATCACTGAAATTTAAGAAGGAATTCTTTCAGAGAGAAAAAATGCCTGTGTGTGTGAGAGAGAGAGACAGAGGGAGAGACAGAGGGAGAGAGAGAGGGAGGGGGAGAGAGAGAGTGTGTGTGTAGGGACACTCCATCCCCCAACACACACACACACGCACACACACACACACACATTTCTCTCTTTTGTGCTTTCCCATCAGTGAGGAATTAAAAGCTAACTATCGGATTATGTTGGAAACAACATTTAGAATCGACTTTATATACATTCATTAAAGATTTTTTTATTTTTCAAATGTAATATTGGTTTGATGTTTGGGGAGGTTGCAGAACCTTTTAGTGAAGAATAAAAATGATCTCCTGCCCTCTAGCGGATCACACTCGCCAGTACATGGGAAACACTAACCAGGACTTGAGGTCTTAACTATAAAATATATTTAAATTTCATCCAGAAAACAAGTTCTCAGAATTGCTGAACAACTGAAAACACATTTCGTTCTGGATGATGTACTCTAATGCCTGCAGGGCACCCTGACAGCCTTCTGTAAATCAGGCTGAAAACATTTTCACATCAAATTCGCATTTACAAATGACTGCTTTAATGTGAAATTTCACCCGCAAAATCTGTGCATGGGACTGTTTTATAAATGAGACCTTAGTGATTTTCAGCGTGGAAACAAAAAAGAGGTCATTTATAAGTGCCTGGGCCAAACCTTCCCGTCATACACAAAAACACACGCAGACACTAGGGGGCGCACAAGATTCTTATTGAATTAGGCAAATGGAACAAAAAATGAATAAAAAAATAAAACATTAAATAATTTTTTTAACCATTTCATGTTTTTTTTTGTAAAATAGAGAATGGAGTACGTAAGGAGATAACTTACTGGCAAATTTCTGTTTTTCTATAGTCAGTGCCTCATTTATATTAATTGATCTTATTTCTACTGCATTCTCACTACTGCAGTTTTCAGTTTGTGGGCTCAGGCTCCCCATTGGACAGTGGTGGTCCTGTAACGGTGCTTTTAAACTGATTTTCTTTTCATCACAAGCTTTTATTAATATGTATAGATATTTAATCACCTACTTGCAACAGCATGTGTTCATGTGGCTGTGGTGATGCTGTAGGCTAAGTGGATCAGCTCACAAATTAAACTATACAATTATCCGTATAGTACAAGCCAGCAGTTTCTAATAAAATGTCCAGTGAAATAAGCCATGAGTGGATGTGCCTCAGGTAAGTGTTTTGAATAAAATGCCCAGTGAGTGGAAGCACGAGATGGTGTTTCAAATAAAGAGCCCTGTAAACGAATGCTTGTCACTGATGACTAGATATAAGCGAATGGGTTCAAAAGTGTCGCTGTCCATGGTTCTGAACTTGTTCACTTGGGGATTTGCACAGATAAACTGATGCTGTAAATAATCATATTTGCTGGAAACAGAATATTTTGTACTGTTCTGAAATAATGTGAGACATTGTGGTTTATCCTGTAAATGTTCTCTCTCTATCTGTCTATATATATATATGTATATATAAAAATGTGTGTGTTTCTGTATAAAAAATAAACACATCCCTGCTGTGTACATGTACTAGACTGCGATCCTGAGTGATGACCCTGAGGGTCAGCATGTCATCATGATTAAACTAGACACTCATTTGGTCGTTTTGTTCTGTGGACAGTGTTGTGGAATTCTCTGACAAAAAGAGCTTGCAGCACAACTGTGGTAATATGGGGTGCAGTGGCAGTGAAAAATATGCACCAGTGCTCTCTCCATAAAGAGCAGTTCAGGAGAAATATAGGGGTCTTCTTTCAGTGTTATATAGCCTATGGTCACAAAAAATGGCACATCATGAAACTCCCCTTTTCCCCTGTGGCTCTTTTATCTGCCACATCACAACATTCCCCTTTCCCAGAGGCAAGATGTGAGGAGGTTGTAGATGGAGGCAGCCGGAGTCATCGGGCCGAGTAAGAGTCAATATGGTTCTCTGGTGAGGGTGGAGACCAAAAACAAAGGCTTGTTTTTGGTCTCCAGGCTCTGCATCGATTACAAAAAGTTTCATAAGAGACACATTTCCCTGCTTAGAACAGAGGAGGCAAGCAAAGTACTTCACTGAACTGGCAAGTGGAAGTGGTAGAATATGGCAATCACAAAACAAAATTCAACACTCCCATGGGTGTGTGTGTGTGTGTGTTTGTTTTTACACACACACACACACACACACACACACACACACACACACACACACACACACACTACCAGTAAAAAGTTTGGACACACCTTCTCATCCAACAATTTCCTTTGTGGCTACATTATTGGCTACATTGCAGATTAACACTGAAAACATCACCTATTGCTCTGACAGCTTTGCGCACACTGCATTTTTTCAATCAGATTAATGAGGAATCGACCTGGAATGGTATTTAATTAACAGGTGTTCTTTGTCAAGAGTTCATTAGTCGAGTTTCTTGCCTTCTAAATATGTTTGGGATCATCAGTCGGGTTGGTCCACAGTTAGTGATCCTATTCCACTACGGTTCTACTCCACATAATGGCAAGAACCACTTAACTCAGTAAAAAAACAACAGTCCATCATTCCCTGATTACAGAACAGATTCTGGTTTGTTCACTGCATAATTCCAGGTGTTCCTTCATCATTTTCTTTGTTTTCAATATTAATCTACAATTTAGAAAATAATAAAAACAAAGAAAAAACATTGAACGAGAAAGTGTGTTCAAACTTTTGACTGCTAAAAGAATAAAAGAAAAAAATCTGAAAAAAAAACCTCTCTCTCTCGCCGACAAATAAAGATACAGATAATGCATATTTTCATCATTTGAATGACTACAGACATGATAAGACATTTTTACGACCCCATTTTATGATTCCTGAAGTTTTATACAGATTACTTTGTAAATGCTGGTAATCATTCAACTAATGCTCTCATGGCTGAATGCAATCAAATCCTCACAGTGATGTTCCAACATCTTGCGTTCTTAGAAGAGGAGAGACTGTTACTGCATTGTTGAACTGGTAGTTTATTCCCAGGCTGAG
>JBBJLR010148243.1:12500-15558 GCA_037577145.1 Brachypetersius gabonensis
GCTTTAATGCCACTGGAGTGGTGTGTGTGTGTGAGAGAGAGAGAGAGAGAGAGAGAGAGAGAGAGAGAGAGAAAGAATGGACGAGAAAGAGAAAGAGAGAGGAGATAAGAGGTAGAGAATGAACAAGAGTGAGATAGAATGAGCGAGAAAGAGAACTAACAAGAAAAAGAAAAAATGTCTGGGAAAGAAAAAAGGGAGAAAGAAAGAAAGAAAGGTGGGAGAAGAGGGAGAAAATGAACGAGTGATAAATAAAGGCTGAAAGAGAGAAAGAAAACGGGAGAGGATGAACAAGACAGAAAAAATAGTGAGAAAAAGGAGAGAAAGACGAGAACAAGAGAAAGAGGCAGGAGGGGAGAAGAGGGGGAGAATAAATGTGTGAGAGAAAGAATGGCCGAGAGAGATAGAGCGAGAGAAAGAGCGAGAGAAAGAGAGACCAGAGGGGAGAAAAGGAAGAGAATGAATGAGAATGAAAGAGAGAGAGAAATGGGCGAAAAAGAGAAATAAGAGAGGAGAGAAGAACAAGTGAACGAATGAGAGAGAGCGGGTGAGAAAGGGACAGAACGAGCGATGAGTCGGACAAAATTGAATTCTTCAGCAGGATGACGATCCACTGCATTCTTCAAAACTGTGCCAACATTAAATCCAGTTCAAAGAAAAGAAGAAGTTTAGACCCAAAATTCCAAAGAGGTGTCCAGCAAATCAGACAGAACTGCCGGCACCTTCGAACAGGTACTGGGAGGATTTGGACACAGGTTCTTTTCTAAAATGGCTCTAAAGAATGCTATCAGTCTGTGCTGCTGTGACAAGGAGCAGTTCTTTTGATGAAACTCCCCATTAAACGAAATACAGACAGTATACAAACAGCTCTAATACTCAGCACAGTCAGGCATGTTTAAAAGTAAGGTAGTCTATATTTGTGTAGTCATCATACAATACATATATATATATAAACACATGAATTGACATAAGTGGTACGCAAGGACAAATTGGCATGTGTGGTACGCAAATGTAAGGCAGTTTTTAGTATTCACAGCACAAATGCGTACCTAACTTCATACTGCGTGCCCCGCCTTGCCCCTCGACTTCACGGTCCGAGACACACCGAGACACAGACCTCTGCTGTATATATATATAAGCCCCCTGCATTTGTGGGGGTTACATTCCAAGAGCACGCAGCGAACAGTGAAAAAACAAGAATTTGTGATATGATATAAAAGCCTAAAAATGCCTGTTTTTATAGTGTAAACCCAAAATATGCATCCCATTTAATTTTTAATTCTGCTCAATACATTACCCTTAAAGAAAATGTCAAGGTAAACCTGTATCCGTACTGTACAGTTTACACTGAACTCCCACAGTACTAGAATGTAAAATACCAATGTTACCCCTGTACTGTAATTCATGCAAGTGTGTTTTTGTGGTATTCACTCTTGCTTTCTTTGGTATAAGCAGGTAAATACAGTAATATATATTTTTAAAGTAATAAAAATACAGTGCTTTAAGAAGAGCTAAGCAAAAAACAAGAGAACACTCAAGATATTTCCACGCAGGAAACTGTTGTGATGAGGGACTTCTGGGCTGCAGCTGCCAGAGATACGTGTGTAGCCCCTAAGTAATCTCTTTTGTTTACAGAAGTTATTGAGAAAATATATGTTTTCATATCAATCCATATAATCATAATAAGCAACCAAGAGGAGTCTGACTATGCTACTAATGCTTTGGGTGCATGGCAGATGGTTGAAAATATCATGAGAGAGGAATGGAGACAGTAAGACGATTACAGTGGCCATCTAATCCATTTCAATGTAGTTTATAAGGACAGAACAGCGATAAATGGAGGATTCCCTTGACCTAGAATAACGCTTTAATATTCAGTTCTTTGAAGATAATATACTTATAACACACGCGTGCGCACACACAGAGGTCTGTGCAAAAGTTTGAATCACATTGTTGGTATCTTCTGGCCATCTTATTTTTGACATATTGAGCCTATTAAAATGAATAAATGGGGACAAAAGTTTTATTCTGACAGGCTGTAAAATGCCTACAGATACAAGGAGCTGATGACAATAAAGAAACCTTGAACCTTGAAAATGAGAGCCTTTTAAAGTCCTTCAGGAGGCCTGATGAACTGTTCCTCAAGCACTATTTAAAAATATATAAAATTTCAGCCTGTGGTCCCACACAGTATTCTCACTCTGCAAGGTTATTTCTTCCTAAAACTATCAATAACACACAAACACAACCTGTGCTGTTTATTTATGTGTTTATTTCTGAGGCACTGTTTTAAGTGTTATCTGTGCTTAGACTGGACTGACAGAATCAACACATTTATACAGTCTTTACAACGACTACTTACAGTCAACGCAGTGCAATACAGGTCAGACTAAAAACACAGTCCACATTTGATCTGCTCCACCTGGGTTTGGGGATCTGACCTCAGATTAAAAATAAGGCCCTTTCAGTATCCTCTTCTGAACACCACAACAAATTACATCTGCACACAAGCACCATTGTAGGTCAAGTTGAACCGCTTTAGAGTAAAACAGGTAAATAACCATTCTCTAGGCCTTCTTGGTCTTGCCATGTATTTGCATCTTCACACCAAAGTCTCCTGGGTTGCGTCCTATATTACTACATAACTACTACATTACATACTATATGATACATACTATGTCATATACTATGCTAATAAATTGGGCTGTTCTGTTACAACAGAGTGCATCAGCAAATAATACTAAAAGGTGTAAAGAGAAAGAGTTACTCCAGGGAAACACTGCTTTACATGTTCATAGCACCATACAACTGGAAAAGCAGACGGTTATTACAAGCACCCAGAATATGGACTGTAAAGGAAATTTGTGAATTATCACATTTAATGTTACATTTACTTCATATGCAGTTGATGCCTGGTGTCTGATGTTCACTTCTTTAGATTTAGCACTGGATCAACAAGGCTAATGTAGCTAACTGTGGCCTTTAACAGTGTGGAAGTGCTGAGTAACCTCTAACTCAGTGGTTCCCAACCTGGGGTCCGGGCTCCCCTGTGGGGGGTGCG
>JBBJLR010148293.1:0-15552 GCA_037577145.1 Brachypetersius gabonensis
AATTTTAACACTGCAAACAAATCCACAGAACAAAACTCGGTAAACAAACAGTATGTCCACAGTGCAGGCTGACATTCTGAAAAATCATATACCTCAGGTTGGATGGGCTGATGCGGTTTCTCCTCTCAGTTAGTATCTGCGGACGGATGGCCAGACGCTCCACCTGACTGTCACGTCTCTCGTCCTCTCTGTTTTCACATAATGGTATGATCCTATATGCTCTCATGTGATCCCTGCCAAATAAAACAAAGTTCTACCGTTAGCAGAGCAGCGAAAGGAAATAAAGTGGGGAGCCGAACTTCCCATCACTATTAAACATAGTAATGCAAAACACCTCAAAATATGCTTGGGGTTTCTTAATAACTGAGGGGATTATGATCAGAGGAAGGTTAAGTTTAAAATAAAAATGTTTAAATGTAATATGTTTTTCTCCTGGTCCTTATTTTAAATGAAACATAAAACATATCAATAATTATCTATATCGACCGATGTGAAACACTGATATCGTGATACCGTTTTCAGCCATATTGCCCAGCCCTAGATTATAGTTGACTTTTTTTTTGTTGGAGGGATCTAAAAAGGCATTCCCTTTCAATTTCACCTTTTAAAATGTAATACTCAATACATTTTAAAACATTATATGGTCACATTTCTACTCTAGTTCTAAAAATTCTGAACAGTACAAGTAACTTAGAGATAACTTATAGTGGTCTTCTACAGAGGTAGCCCTGCTTTGTTTTCCCCCTCAGCTGAGTGCAAATCTGTCAACCCTGCAGTCCAGGAGCTCACCGCCAGCACAGCTGCATGACTTTAAGGGAGCGACAGCGCAGTGGAATTTTTACAGGGTGACATTTGTCAGCGCGCGAGAAGCTCGGGAGAGGAAGAAGAATAACCGGCCGTTTGATTAGCCCGCCTAGCCTTTGAAAAGCCCAGGTTTTTTTCTCAATGTGGGACTGTACGGCACAGGACAGTGGAAAAGCATGCAGATAATGGATCTGCCCTCCGGCTTCTGATAGATTGCCTTTGATCTCATAGTCGTTTCCTTTTTCTCCAAGTCAGGGGTCATGAAAGCTCTAAAGCCTGCCATGATATTAGTAATATTAGTGCCTGGAGGTGCATTCGCATAGTAAGGAAGAGATTTTGTTTGAGTGTTTGAATCAGAAACAAGAACTGACCTAAATTGGAACCAAAAGAAGACTGTGTTCCAGTTCTTATTTGTTTTTCTGTTTTTCTGTTTTCTGGTCGTTTTTTGACTCTCTAAAGTGTCTCAAAAGGCTCTAATTTTGTCACAAAACCATATACTGCCCTGCTGTCAACATCACAATATACAGCGCCGCTCTCAGTAGACCACACACAACCCCAAACATCGCTATATTTACATTTAGATATATCAATGAACACATCTACATATTAGTTTACATTCTGATGCTCTAGGCAGTTAGGGCTGCACAGTATATCATTTTGCTAATAGTTATCGGAAAATTCGTCCCTATAATACTGATATTGCCGAATCACAGCTCCAGGTGGATGTTCTGATGAATCAAGGTCTTCATGTAATCCAACAAAAAATGTAACCATTAAAGGTGCTGGTGTATTGGATAGGGATACAGTACTGTGCAAAAATCACACCTCATTTCACCTGTTCCTCAAGACCTCATTAGAATACAAGAAAGTCTTGATCTCTAGAAACAAAATATGAAGAAATGAGGGCTGGCTTAAGTAGTGTAGATTGTGAAAATTACTGGACCATCTACAGGCTGGCTCACAAAACGTTGGTATTTCTGAACGTGATCATGCGAGGTTAGCCTCAGGTCCTAACTCATCTTTTGTAATTGTTTTCCTTTTCTGGGCAACAGGAACACACAGCTGTTAAAGATGTTTAGAGACGGGCGGTCCTCGGCGCGACCTCGCGTGTGTGGATTAAGTTGTAGGAGTATCATGTTTAAAGTGGCTTTTTTAAGTGTTTGTCACTTGACAAATGAGGGCCATCGCTGTTGTGCTTACTTAATGAAAAATGATTCCCAGTGCATTAACTTCAGCTCAGCCTTGCACGTCCCCTCTTGCACTTTAACTGCTTTTTAACGACCGTGTTAAAATGATTGTGTGTAGTGCCTGGGATGTCCCTTCTACTGGAAGTCCCTGAATGATCAGAACCAATTCAGAACCCAATCAGAACCCAATTATGGATAAGACATTCTTCATCCTTGGTAGGTACTTTGTTGCAGGTTTGTGGGCTGCAGTTAAAGAGACCACATTTATTTAAAGGGGAATTCCAACAGCGTTTCAAAATTTCTGCAAGATTACACGATTTTGATGGACATGATTTGCCGATATTTTACCATCATCAACATTCTATAAACACTCGAAATGTGTAGCTTCATTGGTGGGTTTAGATAGTAAATAAGGTTCCATACGCCACCACTGTAAAGAAATCCAGTAAATCTCCAATAGCTTTTGGTAAAAATATTGTTTTATTCCTGTCAAACTGTCTCATCTTTGGCTTATTGAGTAGATTAAATAAAAATGGGAACAAATGTTTTACTGCAACAAGCTATCGTGTGATTACCACCTGATCATCTGGAATCATCTGCTCCTGGTTCTTCACTGGTTCAGGACTTCAGTTAGATGCTCTTTGTTCTGCTTGAATGATTCATACGTAGGTCACTGTGTGTCTTAACCAACAGAAACATTCCTCTGAAACTGGTCCGATTCAGGGACTAGACTGGAAATGAGAGGCTGTGAAAGTCCTTCAGGAAGCCTGGAGAACTGGTCCTCAAGACCACATCTGGATCTTTGAAAGTCCTTTAGGAAGCCTGGGGAATGAGTGGAGAAACTTAGTGACTCAAGGGTTTTGTTCAGTACCGAATATATACGTACATACACATATACACACACACACATATATAAATATATATAGCATGACTTCGATATCACTTTGGAAAAGAAAGGGTTAATAGTGAATGATCTCATGCCCTTAGTGACGGCAAGTGATTTGCTTCAGGTGTGGAAGACGCAGTGACAGGACCTTCTCTTATTTAACCTTCGGGTAACGTCTCGGAAAAGCCAGCGCTGTGAAGTATCGGGCACCGTTGAGTGATGTGTGGTCAATAACACAAGCCCTTCTTTCTAGTGGCCTGGAAACCTGGTGGAAAAATATCACAACACGTTTGTTTTCTGCAAGCTGCGGTGTCGTGAGATCCATTGTACGACATTGTGCTCGACTCGCTGTACCAACAGAGACAAGCCGGGGGGCTGCGGGCACACAAAGGCGAGCCTAGCTGTGTGGACAATCAGCTTTAGAAAAGCCTGTCTTTAGACTCGGGACTAATCCTCAGATAGCAGCGTCTCTTCACTCGCCTCACAGTCGGACGATGTTACTTTGAACAGGAGTTCGTGGAAGCTTTGAAGTGATTCGTCTCTGTGCTGCTTTGTGTGGGACGGAGGCTCAGCAGGTGGAAAGAATGCAAGTCTTTTGACTGGCTCTGAGATATTCAAAGGAAAGTGCTGTTGACGGTGCAGGAGACTCATGCTTTCGCAATCCTAAACACTCTCACCTGACTGAACAGGACCAGTCTTCTCAAAGCAGGACCATTGAGAAAGCTCTGGAACGGCCCAGGAACCATACTGGCATCTTGTTTACTTGTTGTGAACAATGAATATTTCAGAGGGAAAAATGAATTAAGTCAAGAATAGTATAAGAATATTAACAAGCTCTCAGGTGTTCTCATGAGAACGTCTTCATTAAAAACCCTTAAACTGCGAGCGGTCTCATACCAGATGTGCAGCAAATAGTAAATCATCATCAAAGGGAAGGATGAAAGTTCTCCCAGTGTCTGTGGAGACGTTTGTGTCAGGCGTCATGCTGAGCTTTGTTTGGTGTTCCTTTGTCACGTAGAACCAAAGTTACTGTAATTTAAAAACATGTAAAAAATAAAAAACATCACTAGGGTCACATGCAAATGAACATAAAGAACAAAAATGAACAAATTTCTTAAAGTAGGCAGGGAAAGCCTCCAGAGGGAGGGGCCCCAGATAGCAGCCAGGCTGCTTATATTGCTTATACTGCTTATATTTACTGAAATCAGATTTTTAGTTCTATGGTAAATTTGTTATTTTCTTTTGTTGGCTGTTAGCGAGGTACCGTCCTTGGGTGATGTGTTCCTGGCTCCCCGCTGCTTCACTTGAGGAATGGGTTAAATGGGTTAAACGCAGAGGAGGCATTTCTCACTGTTCACACTGTGTGCTGGGGTGTGTTCATGTATGACAGAATGATCACTTTACACTTATGAGCTATACTGGAAAATCAAAGCGCGCTGCAAGTTCTGTGCCAACGCAGTACAGTTTAGGTACAGCATGGTTCCTGTAGACGTGTGGAAAAGTGCCTCAAATCAGTTCATGCTTTTACATGAGGACAGTGTCCATTTTGAGAGCAGCAGCAGGGCGGGAGACTACAGTGACAGCCAGGTCAACAATCATAACAGACCAGCAGTTTGACCAGGGAAGGTGTCTCACCTGGTTCAGCATGCTCTGGATAAAACAGACTATAACCAGAGGTGCTTATTATCATCCAGCGGCTTGCATTTGACTTAATAAAGTGGTGGTGGGGGCCTAGTGGGTAGGATATGTGCCTCTGGACCAAGAGATCATAGGTTCCAATTCTACCCTCAGCAGACCACCACTGGGTTCCTGAGCAAGACCCTTAACCCCCAAGGTGCTCCAGGGAGACTGCCCCCTGTGATTAAGGAATTGAAGTCGTTTTGGATTAAAGCGTGTGCTAAATGGCGTAAAAGTAAAGTGGGCCCTTATAGTCACGCATCAACACACCACAGCACAGCACACAGTGTGAACAGTGTGAAATAACTCTCTGCATTTAACCCATTCACCAAGTGAAGCAGTGGCCAGCCAGCCATGTAGTATGTGAGGATGGTACCTTGCCCCTGAAAATCTACTCAGAGTTGGATTTAAACTTGTGAGCCTGTCCCTCACAGTACAGTTGGTCACACAGTGGGGCCTTCAGATGTGTTGGGGCCTTCAGATGACGTTCAGCAGTCCATAATTCCAATCATAATTGGCTTGATTTAGACGTGTGAAGCATATGATTAGCTGAAACCTGTAGTTTCCCATTAGGTGTCACATCCCATTTCCTTTGTGGAGTTTGGAAAAATGTTGTTACGTCTTGGTTTTTTGGAACCACAACTTCAGTCTTCAGAAGCTGCCACCCTGCATTAACGCAGATCTGTACATGCCTGGAAACCTTCCCTGTAACCATCAGGAATAGATTAGCCCCTCCAGGTTCATGGTGTCAGATGTGGCAGGGATGAAGGGTTGAAAATCAGGACAGATAATAAGCAGACATCCCATGTGATTACAGTAAACTGTATTAAAAGGTTAGAGGGGTCGCGGGGACCATATAGCTCCCGTGAGAATTCCTCTCCTTCACAATAACCTTTACCTGCTAATCCTAGGCCTTCAGGGCCTCGTATTTATCTGTCACTTCCCGCTTCCGTTTGTCTTAATCCCTCATTATTTCAGCCCTACATGGATAGACTGAAGCTTCATCCATTTCCTGTTGGTTAGCATATGGTAGCTTGGGATCTCATGCCCCACACGACTCTTATCTCAGCTTATACACAGCAACAAAGGGGATTAAAATATTTAAATATTTAATTTTCCACTCACCACAGACATAGTAGATCAACCCAGACCTGTTTGGGACCCAACTTTTGCTTCTGTAGTTTAGAACTTGAGCTACAAGGTTTATGTTTTGCAAAAATATCAATAGTCAACTTTTTCTGTAAATCAACTTCGCTCAAACCACCTTTAACTCTTCATTAAGGCGAAGCAGTGTCAGGTGTGGTTTAGAGCACAGTATGATTGACCTTGAGCTGTGAAAATGAACTAAATGTAGCCAAGTAACCACAACAGGCTCTGTTTTTAAAGATCACCTCAGGAGCAGGAGCACTGGACTGATCTAGTTTTTGTCAAGACCATCGTATTTGAGATCAGTACTTCTGACTGGTTTATGAAGACCAGTATGAAGTTCAAGTCATACTGCGTCTTAAACCCCATCAAGGGTGTCTGCTTACCCTTAACGAAGAGCTCAGTGCAGTTTGAGTGGGTTCAGAGACAGTATGGGGGTGTATTTGCTGAAATAATTTGTGTGACTGTTGACTTCTAGTACTTGTTAGTAACGTTATCCTTGTAGCTCAAGAGCTAAACTAAGGCCTTTCTGTCTGAAAATTTGACGACTTTTGAAAATTACTTTTTTCCTATTTTTGATGTTCTACAACTCATTTACAAGTCTCTTAAAGCTCTGACATGTCTAACATTCCTTGACTTTTATTTAAATTTTCTTACTGTCCTACGGATGGTTTAAAGTGAGCAAATTTGAATCATTTTATGTGTCGTTTTTTTATATTTTCCAGACGTTTTGACAGTAGAGACGTTTTTTAAAGTTTTACCATTTTGTGTTTAAACTTGAACTAAATGTGTGTTGTGCGTCAATCTCTTAATCTGCATCTGCCAGAATGCAAACTGTATAGCGTCCGTTTCTTTGTTTATGCAAGAGCTCCTCTCTGTTGATGCCTGGAGAAAGCGTGGCTTTGTTTATTCCGACGTCTCCAGGAAAGGTGACTCACGGAGCACCTCAGTCGTGGAGTGATTCAAGATTCTTCATTTATACAACCTGAGTCGACCCTCAAGACTAGGCAGTTATCAAATAATTTGGAAAGGCTAAACTAATGTAATAAACTAAATAAATATTACAAACATTACAAACAGAAACAAGACCTGTACAGTGTGCAAAATCTAACAGATTTGGAATATCTGTCCTTAGTTCTTAAGACTGAAGGCGTCAGTGATTTATTTCAGTTACATATTCGAATGTAATCATGAAATAGTTGCATGAGAGTTGAGATCTTGAGACCTCCTCCACAAAAATGTGTTCTGAGTTGAGGCTGTTTTACTCTGGTTGTTACAGGATGGTGAGATTACTGTCTTGTGATGCTGCATTTATGCATAACTGCATGTTAGGTATGTTTGTCAAAAAGCACAGTTTCCGTTGCTGACATCACTTCGAAGGTTTTTTTAGCATTAAATCTGTCAGGCGGCGTCACTTTGTAGCAAATCTCGGCGTAAACATTCTGAACACTTCATGGCCGTTTCACACGAGAAAGGATTCCAAGCGCCGAGACTTGTCTGAATTTTCCAGCCGTGGGAGTCCGTTTGACACACGGGACGGCCGCGGCGAGTCGGGACAGCAGTCTGCGAAGGAGAACGAGGTCAAAGTCAGTACAAAGGAAGCGAAAATGGAAAAATGCCTTGGATTCTTTCTAACAAAAGAAAGCCATCAAAGTACTCGGAGGAGTTCGGACCTTTTGTACTGGTAATGAGCAACAGGATCTCTATTTCATGAACCCGACCTGTCTCGGATGAGTGCTCCTCCAAATGCGCTCGCCCATGTCCTCTGCTGCCATTCCGAGGCTCCTTGTGAACGTGCCCTAGTGCCCTCAGACTCGACACCAACCGGATATGCTTTACCTCACTCGATAAAAAACGAGACCTTTCAGAGTGCAAGTACTATCCCCTCAGGGATGCCTCTTCTGTATGTGTAGTCAGAAGATGTAAGGGCACCATATTTGGTTGCAGTTATTTTGTTTTATTTGCAGTGAATTTAAGATTTAAAATAAAAGCACTTTAGATATTTGATGAAGTCAGTGATGGAAATTTTTCCCATTTATTTTTAGAGATGGGTGGCATGGTGAGTGTAGTGTGTTGCCTCCCAGCAAGAAGGTCCTGGGTTTGACACCCAGCCAAGTGGTTGCGGGTCTTTTCTGTGTGGTTTTTCCACCAGGAGCTCCAGTTTCCTCCCACAATCCAAAGACCTTCTGTCAGGTAGACTGGAGATGCTAACGATGCTACATGTATGTGTGAGTCTGCCCTATGATGAACTAGTGAACTGTCCAGGGTGTGTCTGTGCCTTTCTCCCTGAGACAGCTGTAACAGACTTCAGGACCCCCCACGACCCTGGATAGTGGTTCAGAAAATGAACATGCAATGAACATGCATGCATCAACAGACAGGGTTTTCATCATCCTACAACAAACAGCAACAAAGCAAACCAGCCTTCACTAAACTCCACTACAGCCCCTCAGAGCGCTCTTACAGTGTCCTTCAGTAATGTGTGAACTCCAGAGTCAAGTAAGTTCATTGTTATTTCAACCATACAGTACACAGAGAAAATAAACAGCAATCCTCCAGGGCCGCCAGTGTTCCTCCAGGGACGCCAGTGTTCCTCCAGGGCCGCCAGTGTTCCTCCGGAACCACAGTTCCTCCAGGACCACAGTGTTCCTCCAGAACCACAGTTCCTCCAGGACCACAGTGTTCCTCCAGAACCACAGTTCCTCCAGGACCACAGTGTTCCTATACATCATTTCTGTGAGAAACTGTGAAGTGTGATTGCGCAGTTGATAATACATGCTGTCTCTAATGCTAGTTGGTTGCAGCGGTAGTTATATTCTTGCACCTCCAGCTTTAACTTTTTAAATTTCTGTGAGGGAACTTTTAGAGGCGGACGTCTAGCTTCATTCATCACCACCGTGAATAATTTTGACTCGTTGAGCTACATAAGTGCAGGCAGGACAATACTATCCAAAGAGAACGAAAAGAGAGAGTGCAAGAAAAAGAGCAACCATACAATATTACAGGACATACAGTGCAGTCGACCAAAGTTCAATAAATAACTGTGCAAATAGTAGCTGCAGCAGGGCTTAGAATATCCAGTGTATACCCGTGATTAATAAAAGAGGTGTTTTATATTATCGTTTATGTTTCACTGCTTACTGTTGTAAAATGTGTTTATTGTTTGTACTGTACCAAAATGAGTAAATCATAAATGAAATAATGCCTTTTTTAAGAATTGCAATTTAATGGAAACCTAGTGTGTGAAAAAGCCCAGATTTGTGTGTGCTGGAAGCTCATACTGCCATCCTCTTCATGCCCTCAGTAACTGGAGCACATCTGTCCTGCGGCTCTCAGGGCCTCACTCTCGAACAGTCTGCTCAACTTGAGCGCTCACTGTAAAAACAGTTCATTTCACTTTAACAGTGTACCTTCGAGGTTTATTGACCCTTTAAATATAACCCTCAAGATAAACAGGAAACCCTGCAAAAAAGGCCCTGGCTGTTTTCTGCATCTGATGTGGAGAGGTGGGCTGTTTCCCTCCGCAGGGTGAACGCTGAGGCCTGCGCCGGTGCTACAAACCAGCAGTGGGAAGTTCTCACAGAATCTGGTTCTCCTCCGCTGCTGCTGCTGCTGCTGCTGCTGCTGAATGTGTGGGAGGTGGGTCTGGAGCACCTGTGGAATGGTTCATCTGCTGGTTCATCAGAGTCAGTTCTATGGATCACTGCCAGGCTTTTTTGGAGCCTTTTTTTCTGTAGCCCGAAGACATGGATCGAGTTTCCTCCCGCAGTTCTCCCAGAGTCTGAAAATTGCCACATTTGCTCAATACCACCAAACTGCAGCACTCCAGAAACAGGCCGTGATCAAAGCAAGGGATATCTCAGATTACAGCCTGACTAGTGTCGAGATTCCAATAGGAACACAGACATGTGCCCTCTTTACCCAAGTAATGGAATCCAAAATCTTTTCTACACCATAACAATGTTGAAAATGATTGTACTCCCTTGGTGGCAATTTCACCAGTAATTGACCCTGCTGTAGCTGCTCCCCCACCGCCGTCTCAGGGCTGTCAGTTTGGCCACATTGTGTGAAACAGTACAAGTGAACCCCGTTTACACAGACTGTTACAAAGTTTGGAGAAAGTTCCCATTATTTTTTACAGTATCTTATCACTGGTTTTCAAATGGACCCTGAACAACATTGTATTAGAGAAGTTACCTGCACCAGTCATTAAAACCACAAAAATGGAAGGTCGCAAATATAAATGTGTGTGTATGTACGGTACCGGTCAAAAGATGGACACACCTTCTCATTCAATGATTCCCTTTGTTTTTATTATGGGCTTCATTGATAGATTAAAACATCACCTGTTGCTCTGACGGCAGCTTTGCACACTCTTGGCATTTTTTCACTCAGATTCGTGAGGAATCGACCTGTAATGGTGTTCAATTAACTGGAGTTCATTAGTTGAGTTTCTCTTCTTCTTCATGTGTTTGGGGTCATCACTTGTGAGTTGGGTTGGTCCACAGTTAGTGATCCTGTTCCACTACGGTTCTATTGCACATTTTTTATTTACTGCATAATTCCATGTGTTCCTTCATCATTTTGTTTGTTTTCAATATTAATCCACAATTAATTGTAAATGAAGAAAGCAGAAAATAAGAAAATCACATGGAACCAAGATAAGCTCCGCCCCCATCACTACAATATTCACTGAGAAGCTGCACAAGATCGGCTGGAAGCTTAATTTTATCCACACTTTCTTCTTTCCAGCACTCTGGTGCAGATTAACCATCCATTTTGGTTTCCCTTGAGTCTTGTTATCTACCATGTAGCTCATAAACGAGTCTGTCCTGTTCCTGAGGCTCCTGGTTCGTGTTTTTTTTTATTTCTGATACAAATACCATGTGAATCACAATACTCTAAACAAGGCAGTCCTACAGCTTAATGAATAGGATCTTTTTATTTAGTCGCCTTTTTTATCAATGCAAGGCTGTTTGATCTTTTGTGTAACTCTTTAAAATCTAGAATCAGAAAATGTTATTGATACTAGAGGAAATTGCTCTGAGACACCAAGACAAGATGAATGTGTAATATAAAGTACAAACTAAAATAAAACTCTCCAGAAAAGGCTTGTTCTAAGTACATCAAGACTAAAACAACTGACACTGTTCATGTCCAGTTACTTTTGCCCTGAAAAAGTAAGCGAAGCCTGTTGTTTGGGTCGCTTTTGCTTTCTCACTTGTCTTGAGATGGCTTGTATACCCTGTTACCAAACAACGTCTTCACTCTTTCCATCCAGAGTGATCCCCCCCATCTAACCACTCCTGATTCTCGCTCGCTTCATTTAAGCTCAAGTGTTTCAGTAGCAGAGGAGAGTCTCAGTTTAAGGCTCATTGGTGCTTTGACTTTGACTCTTTGCTTGTTCTGGATTCGCCATGTGTTTGTAGACTTCTTTGGAACGTAAACTTCTTTGGAATTATGTATACAGTAACCCCTCAGTTTTATGCGGATCAGCATTCATGGATTTTCCTGAGAGACTAACAGTATTACTGCCACCAGTCCAGCCATTAAATCCACACAAGTTTACTCTTCTTCTGCAGTAATTTGATTGATGGGTCTAGAGATGATGGTACATTCAGTTCTTGAGTCCTGTTCATCATGCAGGAGGGAGTGGGTAGAGAGGGTTATTTCAGCGTTTCTTTTGTGTACGAGTGTTATTTAAATACATTTTTTTTCAAATAAACAAGCAATTCTAATAGAACCCTCAGTGTAGTGGAAGAAATACTCTTCGTCTCATCCCTGCGCTCAGTCTTTTATGCCATCCAAAATAAAAAAATTGTTTTTAATGTATGGGCAAATAAACATAATGTTCAAAATCTAAAGTATATTTCCTAGTGAAAAATCAGTTGCACCCATGATAATGTTTTGTTTTTGTTGACTTCACATTCTCTGCAGGGAGCTGAAATATGGCATTTTTTCTGTAAATTGCTGCATATTTTGTGTTTATTTTCACGTAATGGAATATATAGAACTGTGCCACAGTTTGTTTATGTTCCAGTATGCTAAACTCAAATATGCAGTGATTGTGCAGTAAAATGTGAAGTTTGCTCATGGAGAGGGTGTTTGTTTTTTTTTTTTACTAGGGATGCCTCAACTTTTGTGTCTGTCTGTGTATTAAATCCACATAAGGGTTTTCGGTTTACTCATCTTCGGCAGTAATTTGGATGATGTGTTTGGAGATGATGTTACATTCAGTTCTTGACTCCTGTTCATCATGCAGGATGGAGAAGGGTTTGGGGGGTTGTGAGGGGGGACACCCCGTTCCTCAGCACAGATGTTGCAGTTGCAGCCCGGGCGTTCCCCCTGACCACTTGTTGTGGGCTTTGTGAGCGGGGGGGGCCGGCGATGTGGCCTGTGAGTTTTACAGGGTGATTTAACACTCGGCCGCCATGCTGGGAGCTTGTTAAGGGCGCGCTGGATCTGTGCGTAGGGACCCAGAGGCCTCTCTCACCTGCTGCTTTATTGGACAGATCGCTTACAGGGGCAGCCCTGCTTCATACGAAGCTACGTCGTTAGTGACCCGCGCTGCAAACGTCTTGTGGTTTGGAGGGCTAGAAGCAGTGATCCACCAGGGGGTCTCTCTCTTTCCCCTCTCTCTCTCACTCACTTACTCACTCTCTCTCTCTCCCCTCTCTTTCTCTCCCTCTATCTCTCACTCACTCTCTCTCGTCCCTCTTTCTCACTCACTCACTCTCTCTCTCTGTCTCTCTCACTCTCTCGCTCTCCTCTCTCTCTGTCTTTCTCTCTTTCTCTCTCCCCCCCAACCACCCCTGCCCCTGGCTGTGGTCCCTGAAGGAATGTTGGTGAGAGGTGTGTTTGGACTGAACTCAGGCAGAACCAGTGGAGGACTTCAGGAACAGCAGTGTGTGTTTAGAATGTCCGAGTCTAGCGTTGTTGGGGGCGAAACATGAACCAGACGCTGCCCGAATCCCGGCTATGAAAATAGTTGTCATAGAGGAAGTCGAAGTATTTAAACATAATAAATGCGGTATTATGTCGGAGAGTGGAGGGACCCAGCTGCTCCGACCCGCAGCCTCTCGCTGCAGCTCCGAGGGGCGTGAGGCGAGGGGATGTTTGTTTAGAACATCTCTGCATGCTGGACTCTACAGCATGCATCCTTCCCCTACAGCCTCCGCACAGCTAGTAAAAGTCTTGACTTTTATCGCCCTAATGGAGCGCAAGTGTGTTTGGCTGACCTCTCCCTCCGCCTGTTAAAGTCACAGTGGGCTGCGTGGAGCACCTGTAGAAAGACCAGCCGGACCAGAGACTCCAACCTCCCCCGCGGCCCTCAAATCGCAGTGAGGTGACGTTCACCACGGCAAGATTAGATTTCAGTAAAGGCTGTGGTCACATTAGGGAGCATCACATGAAATCGATGTGAACCAGGCTGAACCAGAAGAGTGTTTTTCTTCAGTGTAATGATGTCAGGCAGAAATACATAAAGTAGAAATTAAGTGTACTTTTATTTAATATTATATAAAATGAATGAAAGCACAAAAAAGCACTTCATATTAGAGCCACACAGCCTTGTTCAAGATATATTAAACAAAATTAACCTTATGTTTTCTCATGTTTCTTGTAATGTAATACACATCTTCGGACAAAATTAGAGAGACTGCAAAATTGTTCACGTTTTTAAAGATTTTATCTTCTATAGGTTCAAGTATTGAACTGAACAGCTTTGCCTTCATTTTAAATTAGATGTGATTCAGGTGATCACTAATCAGTCATTCATAAAGCAGAATGAGGTGTTTGTGTAGGAGTTTAACACACACTGAACTGCTGATTTAAAAATAGATTGCAGTTGTTTTTTCCAAAACTGTATGTAGGGGTTAATATAAATATGGTTTAAGGGTTAACATATGTAGAGGTTGCATAATTATACAAATAATTTAATATATAAATAGCAGATAATATCCTTAGGGGTTACGTAGTCTATTTTAAATATGTAGTAGTTTCGTAAAGTTTGCATAATGTAATTTATTATATAGGGGTTTCATGATTTCATTTAATATAGATGTGTAGGGATTTATATATATATATATATATATATATATATATATATTGGAGTTAATTAAATATATATACTGGTATATATAGGGGATGTGTTTTACATATGAAGAGCAAATTTCCAAATAAAAAAAAAACCTATTAGCATATTTTTACATTTCATCTTTATGTGCAATAGTGTAACCGACCAAAACTCACTCAGTCTTTGCATAAAACACGGTGCAAGATTAGGAGAATTTCCCAAACTCTCTTAATCAACACTTACCCAGGTCTCCCAGCGGTAGATCATAAACAAAGATGACTATGCTGTGTCGTGTAGTCACAAATAAATATTAAACTTGTACAAATTTTTTGTGACATTGACTATTGATTTTCTTAAAAATTGTTTAAACTATTTTTTAAACTAAAATGTGCAGGATTTGCACTTTAGAAACAGGCATTAAAAAATGACAAGTAACTGTACATTTTTAATGGAATTCTTCTAAGAATTGCTTTCCAATAAGTAAAACAAGTTGAATGTGATTTTGAAAAAAAAAAGAAAAAAAAGATTGGGTTTCACTGGAAATTCACTCTTTATATGTCTGACATTGTCTTTTTCTAGCTGGAGTAGTTTTCTAATCCTACTGGAAGAAGTGAGAAGTTCCTGCTGGATTATGTAAGAGCTGTAGGGCGCAGTAACCTTCTTCACGATGCCGCCTTTATTCCACCGTATTGGCGGCAGACGCCCCTCGCTGTCAGGCCGCTGCTCAGGAAGGAATGTATAAGGAGCTCCCAGAAGTGTCGGGCAGCGCCTGAGTGATTCATAAAGGACTCAATCTGTGACTTCCTGTGTTATCCGTCTTCAAACAACCCATCACTCTCATTTTGCCAAACAACCCTGGGGTCGGGTTTCGGATGCCCACTCCAGGCTTCTCTCAAAATCATCTTTTCTCCAAATTCCGAGAACATCATCTCATATCCTCTCCAAACATTTCTTCCTTTTTTCAGATTTCTTCCTTATTTCAGTGCCAAGTCCAGTGTGTTTTCAAGCAAGATTTAAAAGGATATCACATTTTTTTCACTGAAGATTGGAGGATGATCTTAGTGGTAAGGCTGAAAGATATAGAATCTGTTGAATAAGAAAAGGAGCAAATGGGTACGAGCCTTGGACTGATAAATGATATAAATTATCACAAGATGAGACCCAATATGATGCAAATTTCATTCTCGTTTTTATCTATGAAACAAAACTGGGTACATAAGATCTCCAGTAGAGTTGTCCCAGTTAGGGGTGGGTAATATGGCAGAAAGGTAATGTCATGATGTTTTAAGAAAGGTTCACAATAACTGACATGTCAGGCCGTATAACCCAGAGTAACAGTGCAAATACCAGAACGGCACTAGATGTTTGTTTTAAACGATCCTTATTCTAGTGATATGGCAGAAGAACGCAATATGCAGATGAGCCTCTAACAAACCAGGGCATGTTTGATCATGTGCTGGGATCGTCCTGACTGATCTCTGACGTTCAGGAGTAACTGTGGTTTTCTGAATGAACCCAGGAATTCACGCGATCCAACAAAAATTGTTTTCGTCATAGTCAAATAAGCCTCAAACAAATCTGGACATGTTTTATCGTGTGCTGGAGTATTTGGATAAATTTTTATTGGTCTAGGCGCAACTTTCTGTGGGTTTTTGAATAAGACAAATCATTTACATTCCAAAAACCGTGCCATATGAGTAATGAATATTTGTATATGTTGTGAGGAATATCACAGTCATAATACTGCACAATACTACAGCAGTAACTATATATATATA
>JBBJLR010148322.1:0-15551 GCA_037577145.1 Brachypetersius gabonensis
TTCCGCTAAGTGCAAAACGTTAGTGTTCCGTTTAGGACAGCACTGACCCACAACAGTGCGCACTACAGAAGGCAGTGCTCAGTGCACACTACGCACTAAACCTCAGTGCACTGACGTAGTGCGCGGTTTCGGACACAGCTACTGATAGTGTTAACATTAGCATAATATCAGCATTAGCGTAACATTAGCATAGTATTAGCATAACATTAGCATAGCATTACTATTAGCAATAGAATAGCATTAAGATAGCATTAACGTAGCATTGCATTAACATTAACATTACATATCATTTGTTTGTGTGTGTGTGTGACAATACATTTGTCCACAAAAATTTGTATGACAGCTCTGTCCCAATACTTTTTGTCACATTATCAACTCTAACCGTAACCCTAACCCTAACCTTAACTGTAACCCTAACCCTAACCCTAACTGTAACCCTAACCCTAACCCTAACTGTAACCCTAACCCTAACCCTAATCCTAACCCTAGGTCTTTCGAGATAGAGACACCGTTCCAACTCTGACATGTCGGGACCAATCTGGAATAGCATGCTTGTTCACAGCTTTTTGCTGTGTTTTGTCATTCTTTCGTTTTTAGCGTTTTTGGCGCATAGGGAATGAACAGGGCTCAACTTTCAGATAGTCCTGCTCGAACACGCTTCGTCCGAAAACCACCAACTTCATGTGATACCTCAGGCCAACTTCCCTGACACACTAACGCAGTCGGAGATGACCTGCATTCATATTTTCCTTTTCTTTCTTTTCTTCCCCTATTCACTTCCATTCATTTTTAACCCCATTGAAATGAATGCAGTTTCAGAAGATGAGACTTTCAGGTTCTATACAGTGACCAAGTCTTATGAAACTTTATATGGGACCTTGGGCCATGCCTCCACAGACATACCTGTTTAAACCATATATCTATCTTCCTTCCATCCATCCATCCATCCCTCCATCTCTCCATCCCTCACGCAGGCCTGATCTCTCCTAATAAGCATCATCTTGACTCGCATTCGTCCTTTTTTTGTCATCCCTTTTGTCATGCTACGAAACTCTAGACTCCACCTTAGGCCTCGTCCCCCAACACACACTTGACAGACGGGCCACTTTATTAGGAGTGCTAACTTAGCCAACCATATAAAAGTCCCAATTTGACAAAATAAAGGTCCCACAGTGAAAAATTAAAAATCCTAACATTACAAAATAAAGGCTTAACATTTAAATAAATAAATAAATGTCCTAATGGCAAAATAAAAGTACATTATTGCCAATAGAAGAGTTCTAAAATGACTAAATAAAAGTTCCATCGGCAAATTTTAAGTCTCAATTTTACAAAATAGAGGCACACATTGGACAACATCAAAGCCATAACATGACAAAAAAATTATTAGTGGCAAAATAAAAGTTCTGCAATGAAAACATTAAAGTCCCACAATGAAGAAGTAAATATCCTAACATTACAAAATAAAAGCTTACAATAAAAAAACTAAACCAATAAATGCTATAAGGGCAAAATAAAAGTACATTCTTGCTTAAATAAAAGTCCTAAATGGGTAAAATAAAAGATCCATTGACAAAATTAAAATCCAATGATGTAAAAGTAAAAATTCTAACATTACAAAATAAAAGCTTATAATAAAATAAATAAATGAATAAATGCTCAAATGGCAAAATAATAGTACTTTATTGCTAAAATAAAAGTCTGATAATGACAAAAAGTTCCATAGGCAACTTCGAAATCCCAATTTTACAAAATAAAAGCCCTCATTGTACAACATCAAAGCCATATCATGACAAAATAATCCTAATGGTAACATTAAAGTTCTACAGTGACAAAGTAAAAGTCTCATACTAAAAAAGTAAAAATCCTAACATTATATAGTAAAAGTTTAAAATTTAAATTAAAAAACTGTGTAAGAAAAATATGTCTAAATTGGCAAAATAAAAGTCCTAAAATGACAAAATAATAGTTTATCAGCAAAATTAAAGTTCAAATTTTACAAAATAAAAGCTATAACACGATGCTATGCTAATGCTATGGTAATGCTATGTTAATGCTAATGCTAATATCATGCTACATTAATATTAATTTTTACATTAAAGCTAATGCTGTGTTCTGCATTTGAGCAAGCACACTTTGCATTTTCTCTGCAGAAATGGGCCTGCCCATAAAAATGAATGTAGCTGGAGGTAAGACATTTCACATTACCGTGGCGATGCTATTTACCAAAAATTGAAAAATTTTGACAAAAGTATAGGGACAGACCTGTTTAAACTGTATAATTTGGTCTAAAGTATTGGATCAAACCTGCTTGATTTTAAATATATGGCCAAAGGTATTATGATACAGCTTTTTAAACTGAACAATATGGACAAAAGTATTGGGACACACCTGTTTATTCAAAAGTATATGGACAAAGTATTGGCCGAAATGCCATAAAGAATGAATAGGGCTCAACTTTCGGATTGTCAAGCTGTGACACATTTTGTCCAAAACCCACCAAACTTCATGTGACGCATTGGGGCAATGTCCCCGACACACAAATGCAGTCGGTGATGGCCTGCACTCTTTTCTTGTCTTTTGCTCATCCCTTTTTCTCCTATTGACTTGCATTCATTTTTCACCCATTTGAAATGAATATAGTTTCTGGAGAAGAGACTCTCACTGTCCATACAGTGACCCAAGCTTCATATTAAACTTTATTAAACATATTAAACTTCAAATTAAGCATCAGAATGCATCACAGATGAAGACAGTTGTATTAAATATGATAGCTACCGAGCATGGACAGCCTGCTTCAAATCACACAATAGATTTTTGATAATATTCAAGTCAGGGGACTGTGAGGGCCATTCCAGAACAGTTCTCCCTCTTCATGAATGCCTTTGTAGATTTTGAACCGTATTTTGGGTCATTGTCTTGTTAGAGGCCCCAGTCCCTGAACTAGCCACACATCCCCACAGCATGATGGAACCTCAACCAAATTTGACCGTAGGTAACAAGAGTCCTTCTTCTGCCATGCAAAGCACCTTTTGTTATGACCAAAGAATCCAAAACACCAAAATGAATCCGAGCTTTTGCATACAACAAGCATCTCAGTTTGAGGCATGAGTGCAGAAAGGGCTCATCCCCCTGTCATAAAGATTCTTGCACAGTTCTTTGTGCAAATTGCACTGAATTGTAGAGCAATGTACAGATACACCATTTGCAGCAATATGTTATTGCAGGTCTTTGGAGGTGATCTGTGGGTTGTCTGTAACCATTCTCACAAACCTCTGCATATACCACTCCTGTTTTTTTTTGGCCTGCCAGACCTGGATTTAACAGCAACTGTGCCTGTGGCCTTCCATTCCCTAATTACATTCATTACGGTTGAAACTGACAGTTTAAACCCTGGATATGGCTTTTTGTACCCTTCCCCTGAACCGTGATACTGAACAATCTTTGTATTCTGATCTTTTGAGAGTTGCTTTGAGGATCTCATGCTGACACTCTTCAGAGGAGATTCAAAGAGAAACTTGCAATTAGCTTGCAATTAAATACCTTTTCTCCTGATCTGACACACTTGTCAATGAAGTTCAAGGCTTAACAAGCTAATTCAACCAATTTGGTGTTGCAAGTAATCCATAATGAGCTGTTACATGCATTCAAATCAGCAAAATTACAAGGGTAGCCAAATTTTTGAACAGACAGTTTATCACATTTTATTTAATTTCATACTAAATACTGCTTCACTAAAAATATTTGTTCTAAAAACACCCCAGCACTCAGGTGTTCCTAGTAAATGGAAGACATACTACAGTTTTTGTTGAAAGTAGAGTAAATTATTATGCAGGCTGAGAGGGGTTCCCAAACTTTTTCATTTGACTGTATATATATACACTACAAGTAAAAAACTGGACGTCCTTCTGAGTTCATTTCCGGATGATGACTCACTGCTCATCCTCCTTGGTGACTTCAACCTCCCTAGCAACAAAATGCAGATCTGCAGACTTGCCATTCTCTTCTCGTCTTCTGCTAAGTCTTCCTTCTTCAGAACCAAATTTGAAGAGTCTGCATTTAACCATTGCAAGCTCTTTGCCACCTTTTCATCACTTCTCAAATCTTCTTCTCTCCCTTTATCTATAGATCTCTCACCAGAAGACTTCGCAAAGTTCTTTGATGAGAAGATCAACAATGTTTGAGCATTCTTTTCTCCTACCACCATGTCACCTGACACACAGAGACCAGACCACGTTGCCCAGTTTCATGCCTTCTCACCGCTCTCTTCTGAGGAAGTATCACATCTTCTGACATCCAGCAGACCTACCACATCTCCGCTTGACCCTCTCCCATCAAGCAGATGATGTCATCAGATCTCATCCTGCACATCACCTACATAATTAAAGGCTCCTTAATGACTGGCCATGTTCTATCTGTCTAAACAGACTCCTGGACCCCCACCAGTCCGGGTTTAAGACGGCTTACTCCATTAAAACTGCTCTACTTGCCGTCTCAGAAGAACTTCATGCGGCTAGATCAGCCAACCTGTCCTCTGCTCTGATCCTCCTTTACCTCCCTTCTGCATTCGACACTGTCAACCACTAGATCCTCCTCACCACTCTCTCCAACCTTGGGATCTCGGGCACAGCCTGGCACTGGTTTGCATCCTACCTTGATGACAGGATGCACCAGGTAGTATGGCAAGGCACCCAGTCTATCCACTGGTGTCCCACAGGGCTCGGTCCTAGGACCACTTTTCTTTTCTCTTTATACTGGTTCTCTTGGGGATGTAATAGCCTCATATGGTTTTTCTTACCACTTCTATGCCGATGATACACAAATTATTCTCTCTTTCCCTTCCAACAATAACCAGGTCTCAACCCTGGTTATTCAGATTGTCTGTGCGACATTTACTCTTGGATCGTGGCTCACCACCTCAAGCTGACCACCAGCAAGACCAAGCTCCTCTTCATCATAGGGAGTTCTTCACCAAGCCACAGTCTATCTGTTTCTGTCAGGAACTCGGTTATAATCCCTTCTAAGAAGGTAAGAAATCTTGGTGTTACGCTAGATGAAGATCTGTCTTATTCACCACAGGTTGACCATATCTCTAGAACATGCAGATACAGCCTTAGAAGAATCCGACCCTTTCTCACTATGAAAGCTACACATATTCTCATCCAGTCCCTGGTCATCACCAAACTGGACTACTGCAACTCTTTACTGGCTGGACTTTCACAGAAGGTAACCAAACAACTTCAGCTGATTCAGAACGCAGATGCCAGGTTAACTCATACCAAACCTTTACTAAGGAACCTTCACTGGCTCCCTGTGGCCGCTCACGTTAAGTCATTGACACTTGCTCTTAAGACCAAGAATGGACTTGCACCCCATACATAACAGCATTGATCAAACAACATGTCACTTCTCGTCCTATCAGGGCTTCAAGCATGGCTTGTCTTGAGTCTCCGCTGCTCAAAAGAAGAGGGAGACATGCGTCAAGACTCTTTTCAGTCTTGGGCCCCAGTGGTGGAACGAATTCCCTCTGCCAATTAGATCTGCAGAGTCCCTCGCTGTCTTCAAGTGTCACCTGAAGACCCAACTGTTCAAGGAGCACCTTGAACTATGTCTCTCTGCTGGCCCCTTGGAAAAAAACTTCCTTACCCTTGTCTTAACTCTTGACTTTTCAATGACTTGTGTTGTTCAGATATTGTTTGTCAGGTGCTGGTTAGGTATTAATGGACAGATGTTGTATAGGTGCACCGAATGTTCAGGATTTTGGTTAAATAGTGCACATAGATTTAAGCTGCTTTACAGGTTTAAGAAACATTTGTACTACTTGAGCACTGATGCACGTTGCTCTGGATAAGAGCGTCAACTAAATGTCATAAATATAAATGTCAAGAGTACATTCATGGAATTTCTTGCATTTCTTAATATGTTTAGGACCATCAGTTCTGATGGTGGAGTTGGTACACAGTAATTCTTTTCGACTACGGTTCTACTCCCCATTATGGAAAGAACCACTAAAGTAAGTAAAAAGAAAAAACAGTCTATCATTATCTTATTACAAAACATATTCTGGTTTGTTCAACTCTTTTTAGTTTAGCGCTTAATTTAACGTTGTGATGTCTGTGGGTGGCTACCGTTAAAGGCAGCCCTCTATATAAGTCACTTTATGTCCAGGGTTTAGTTTATTTAAGTCTAAATGTGTGTTTGCCACGTGTCTGGGGGTTTGTGTGTAACCAGCAGGTTGGCTCTGAGCTTGTGAGAGTGATTACACACAGGTGCTCCAGATTAGAGTACTCCGGGTTTAGAGCTCAGTCCCTCCTTTCATTAAAGACGAATTGTTGGTTGAGGCTCTATCTCGGTATGGGAAAGTGATGTCACCAATCACGAAAATCATGATTGCTAGCAAATATCCACTGTGGAAGCATGTTGTTTCTTTTAGGAGGTTTGTTTATATGATTGTGACTCATAATTCCAACTTGGACCTAACCCTGAGTATTAAAATTGACAACTTTAACTATGCTGTATATGTAACCACACACACAATAAAATGTTTTGGTTGTGGGCAGGTTGAACATTTAATCCGGGCTTGTCCGGAAGGCAGGCAGCAGCCAGTGAGACAGACGATGGTGGTGCAGGTTTACCTGGGAGAGGGAGTAAACGCACCTCCTAATGAGGAACCGCGTGTTGCAGAGGACATTGAACCCTCTGCGGACAATGGTTCTGCCGATCAGGGAGATAGTCTAGCCGTTTCTGTGCAAGAGATGTCCGAGGATTTCTCTCAACACTGTGTTGAGGAGGACCTCGGTCATGCTCAACAGGGTGCAGAGGTAGCGAGCGGTAGTGCTCCCATGGCCACAGATGCTGTTTTTAAAAAGCCGCAAAAACTCAGCCCGTTTGTGTGCTCAAAACAAGAAAAAAGATTCAAACGTTGAATTTAGTTCCACTGATGCGGAAAGTGAGGGCGAATCCTCTGACTGTAGCCTTTCTTATAGTCTTCCACCAAGCGGTTTCTCCAGCCACGACTATACTGTACTCGACGTCAAGGAGTTTTTAAGGAAAACCAAATTCACCAGGAATGTTCGTATTGATGAATATTTTCCTGATGTCAAACAGTTCATGGATAAAATTAAGACATTTATGAGTGATGGTGCTTTTACTGAAAAACCGTGTGAAAAAACTGTTGACAAAGTTGCATGTTCTTTTACGTAACGATGACGGGCAACAGTAGTGTGACAGTTTTTCTTTTCGTTATGTTTACACGTTTGTCTTTGATACAGACAAGACTTTTTGGTTTTACTCTGTTATATTTGTTACTTTTGTTGTTGGGGCTTTGTGAGATATTAATTTTTTTTACACCTATGGCCGATTTTCGTATTGCTTCTTTGAACCTGAACAGTGCGAGAGATTGCTGCAAACGAGAGAAGCTTTACGAAGTGGCAAGACAGAAAGGCCTCGACGTCCTTCTCGTGCAGGAAACGCACAGCAATGTGGACAATGCTGCTGACTGGGGCCTGGAGTGGACCGGACTCTCCGTCCTGAGTCACAACACAGCTGTCGGTGGTGGTGTCGCCATTCTTTTTTCATCTTATGAGGCTGTAGAGATTTTAAATGGTAGACTTTTAAAAGTTAGAGCCTGTTTTGAGAATTTTATTTGTTTTTATTTGTGTTTATGCCCCAACTGTGGGTGCAGACAGGTTGACTATTTTAGACCCTTTTTCTAACGTGCTGCTGTCTTGTAAACTTAATATTTGTTTTTGGGGGGAGATTTTAATTGCACTGAGCAACCTGTTGACAGGAATCACATGGAACCTCATATGCTGTCTCACAGGAAGCTCATTGAATGCATTCAGACACTTGACTTGTGTGATGTCTGGAAAAACTTTCATAAAACAGACAGGCAGTATACATTGGCGCATGCACATAATAATACATTCTCTTTAGCTCGTCTAGATAGGTTTTATTCTTTTAATCATCATCTTAGTATGTTTAGAACTTGTCAGATACTGCCTGTGTGTTTTTCAGATCACTGTTTAGTGTAGTGTGTTGTGTCTTTGAGTAAAGTTAAGACACAAAGTGCGTATTGGCATTTTAATACTGCTTTGACTCATGACCGGAATTTTAAGAATGTTTTTAGCTTTTTTTGGAATGATTTTAGGAACAGTAAAGAGATGTACAGCTCTTTACAACAATGGTGGGACATTGGCAAAGTACAAATAAAACAACTGTGTACCGTAAACCTCCAGTTTTACGCGGATCGGGACTCGCGGATCCAGTCACACGCGTTTTTTTTCAAGAACGAAACTGTACGTTTTACACGGAAATATTCAAAACAATGCGGAACCTGCAAATATTTTCTGCTTTTTTCTTGGCAATATGTTTTTTTTTTTTAACTCATTTTAGTACTTCTGGCTCCCGGTGCATGGACTTTAAACCTCTCTCGCTCTCTCTTACTCTCTCTCTCTGTCGTTCTCTCTTACTCACTCTCTCGCTCTCTCTCTGTATGTATCTCTCTCGCGCGCGCTCTCTCTCTCGTTCGTGAGCGTCTCTCTCTCTCTCTCTCTCTCTGTCTCTCTCTCTCGCGTGCGCGCGTTCTCTGTCTGTCTCTCTCTCTCTTTCTCTCTCTCGGTCTCTCTCTCTCTTACTCCTTTTTACTCTCTTTCTCTCTCTCTCGCTCTCTCTTTCTCTCTGTGTCTCTCTCTCTTTCGTGACTTTTCCGTATTTAAACCTCGGGTTTACATTTTCTTTAAGGGTAATGTTTTAAACTGTGTTTTAATGAAATTAAAGTGTTCTGGGAGCACATTTGGGGGCATATTTAGAGTTTACACCATTAAAATAGGCATTTTAAGGCTTTTGTTTGACCAAAACACAGCAACGCGGTTTTTCATTATACGCGGGTGCTCGTGTAACGCAACCCCCGCGAATAACGAGGGTTTACTGTAACTCTTTTAGTCCTTCTCTTGATCTCCTCTTGTTTTAACACTATAACATGGCACTACTGGAGATGGGACTCGTTCTAGAGGAGCTTATGAAATGTAATGTGTGGGAACTGATTGGTTGATTGGTAAACAATAAGGGATCTATGTAATTTCCCACAAACAGCTCAGCTTGAGAGGTCCCAGGCCAGATGTTCACATTAGTTTACTTTCAGGTTCATCCAAACAGAGAATGCATGCCATCAGACTGCATAAACTACACAGACTGCAGACTGTATTTAAATCACAACACAATTCTTGCTGTCAGACTGTTAAACTAAAGACACAGTAGACTCACACTGGATTAAAATCACTCCATTATTATTATTCTACTGTATAAACTACACACTGAAAATTCATAATGGATTGTAAATCACACAATTATTACTGTTCTACTGTATGACCTACACACACACAGCAATGAAACTAAAATCACGTGTAAAATACAGTTTATTGTGTTGTTTGTAAAATTATTAACTATTAATCATTCGTCCACATTCTGAGCCACTTATCCCTAACCAGGAGCCTATCGCAGCAGTCATAGGGGAGAAAGGCAGAGGAACACCCTGGACAGCTGGACAGGGTGGGAAGAATTCAAAGGAGGGAATACGCAAACTCCACACAGAAAGGACTCTCAGTCAATCTGCCCGGGAATTAAACCCACGACCTTTTAGCTGTGAGGCAACAGCACTACCCACTGTGCCACCAGAGCACTTATTAGTGATTAAGCATGACAGCATAGTCAAACCAGATTAAAATCACAGCAGTGATCACTTCAAAAATGCTCTTTCCCAACTAGAACTAGCCAAGCATCGCTATTGTAGTAATTATGTCAGTCATGCATTAGACTGGTTTAAAAAAGTGAGAAGGGAGAGATGGAATAGGGTGCAATTAGGGAATGGAAAGGAGAGCAGAAAGAAGAAAGTAAAGGTTTTAGTTGCACATACTGCAGCCAGGCGGTCCACTTCAAACCGGTTGCTCAGGATAAAGCACGCTTCTGCATCGTCCATTCTGCAACCAATCAGAGCAGAGGGATGAGAAAGGAGCAGAAACTGCAGAGGGCAGATAGAGAGACCTTCCTTAATAGATGTGAAAAGAAGGCGGAAATGAAGATGGGGGAGTGGGAGTGTTGGGGTGGAGAGGGGGGGTTCGATGTTATAAGGTTACCAGTAGAAAAGGACAACAAATATACATCAGAGCTACACCAAGACTCTATTTATTACTGAGATGCTATTAGCAAAATGGAAGAGACAGATGCAGTATCATACAAGGCCATTAGTGATGCCTTTTCCACGGGCCACAGACAAAATATAATTAAGACAGCTCTTATCAAAGCCTAAGTAAACAATACATTGCGCAAACGCTGTTAAGGGAACAGCTGAATCTAATTGTCAACACTGATCATCATGAATAACAGCCAGAGGCAGCCAGACTTCTGCTATTGCTGGTCATGTAAGCGGTTTTTAATTATTTCCTAACAAAACCATATAAAAGCACCCCTTAAGGTCAATCCTGGCACGGGCCCATTAATATTAACATTTTATTTTAGGGGTGCGACAGTAAATGGTAATGGATTTATTACAGAGAGGAGAAGAGAAGGCCTAATGATTCATGGTTTTGGTTGAAAATAATTCTTTTGTGACTTGACATGAGATTTTTTTCCTCTTTGGTCTCTACACAGACATGTGAGACAAGCTCTCCCATTGGCTGGACCTTCGGGAACCGCACTGAAGGCCTAACATGTGACATTAACCCGAGATGTTATAAAGGAGAATATCGTTCTCATAAACTCAGCTCTCTCAATATAGCATCTGTTTAAAGGGAAGTCCCGCTCTTTGATAGAAAGAGCCACTTACTGGTAAAGCCAATCAGGGGATATGCTTGTGTGCAGTACTCAAACCTGACAAAAATGTGTTTTTTGTGCATTAGTTGACCCACACAATACTACAAGCTACATGGCTTTTGCCCGATTTTGTCAAGAGGTTTCAAAAATAATTTTGAAATGTTAATTTGGCTTCATACTTTAGGTCTATAGGCAGTAGTCGGTGTGTAAAAACAAATGAGGGGGGATGAAGTTTATCGGACACATTTTCAGCCGATGAGAGTCCGCACGGTGGGAGACCAACTGTGTACCCTTTTATTGTTGTTTAAGCAAAAACATAACGACTGATATTTCTGACTCCAGACTTGCCTAACATGTTACTTTTTGCCCTTTTAAATCCAAAGTCCCTCAGATCAAGCTGTCCATGCCGCTTGGCCATGATGTTAAAATCACAACACCGTCACCTGCTACGCCGCTTACTGACGTCAATAAGAAAAACATTGGGCATGCCCTCATACTCACGGTATTTTACTCAATAGGCCTGAGTTCAAATAGGTCCCCGAAATGTTGATATGTTAGTACTATTTAAAATGGCGCAACGGGGGATATTCGTTTTAGAAGGGGATGATTTTGACTGGTTTTCATTTCAGGGAGGATGCCATCCCTCCTCATCCACCCTCAACTTGAGTACTGTCTATAGGCCTCACCCCATATTGAGAGAAAGCACCCTGGTCAAAATAACTGACCAGGTGCATTAGAAAGTCTCAGAGTGGACACACTCACCTATAAGGACCGCCAATATAATCAGGAACTGACAATGGATTCAACCAGTCACATTTTGATTTACAGTGGGGAGCAATTTTGTGTGGGAAAGGGTTTCTATAAGCCATCTGTGCCTTCTAGGGAGCTCCCTGAGTGTGAATCATAGCAGCCTCACCAGTGAGCCCCAGCTCCAGGGCTATTCCAGGGCACTTCACTCTAAAAATGCTACACTCAAAATGAATGTATTTCTCTATTACAAGCTTCAGATGTCTTTAATGTAGAATAGTAAAGGCAATGTCATTATCCTGGGGCTAAAATACAGTTAGAATCCTATAGTTATGCAAACAGAAACTTGCATGATAGTATATGTGCATTTTCTCTTCATTTGTTGACTGTGTTTTGATAGTTACGGTCCAAGCTGAAGGCCTTGCTCTGATAGTGATGGTGTAATAGTGTGTTCAGTAAAAGAGTTCATTGAGGTTTAATGAGTTTAGACTGAATATGTGCTGCCTTCACGTTTTGAGTTTCAGATTTAAGCACCACACGCCATCGACTGGGAAAAATATTAATCAATAATATCGTGTTTCACCTCCACCTCCCTCCAGCCCCACGTTTCCCTGAGAGAAAACACTCTACTTGCTTATAGAGCTGCTCCGATCTTGCTCATTACTCAGAAATATGTCAAAGCACAAACAAAATGTGATGATATCCCATGAATTGTTCAGAGAAAAAGGGTCTTACATTAAAACAGCTGTCATTTTAGAAAACTGACATTTTCTAAAATTTAATGTATTAACCCTTATAGTGTGTTTGATCTTCAATCATCTGATACAGCTAATCAAAAACATTAGGTGCACTGAAATATTACAGACAGTTTGGGCAGCGGGTCCAAGAATGGGGGGGGTGTTATAGTGTGGGGCCCGGAAAGTTCTCCCGGGATCAAAGATCTGGTGTTTTTCCATTTGTTTCTAAGACCTAAAATAAAATACATGTCTTCATATTTGTTCTTCGTGTGATACCATTCTTATTGTTTTGATTATTTTTTTACATGCTTTTTAAATTTCGATAACTTTGGTTCTACATTACAGGAACACCAAACAAACAAAGCTCAGCATGACGCCTGACACCTAGAGCGTCAACACAAACTGGAGGAACTTCCATATAAGGAGTTGTTTTGCTGAATGACCACAACTTACCATTTGCCGTGCTGCTGGCACAAATCCATGCAACTCGTGTTCTAAGTGTTAAGGAACAGTCAGATAAGAAACATACAGTTTAGAAACAAGCCTGGATGGGGTGATCTTACTTGGCCCTCATCAGGTCCTGGTCTTTGAGGGCAGAGCCCTGAAGGTAGATGACCCTCTGAGCCCACAGTGGGATATGCAGGACCCTCCGTACCTGGACGTCTATCTCTGCTGGACACAGGATCACCACGTAGTAGTCCTACCCACAACACACAGACAGCCTGGGTTAGAGTGGAGCACATTTAAAATCCAGCTCAGTTCTTGAGGCCTGGTCCTGTTCTTCCAGACTGGTAGCTGCATTAATACGGTCAGCGTCCACATATTGTTCCCAGAGCCCTTTCATTCTGAGATCCAGATTGGACCTTAGAAGAAAGAAGGAAGAAAGTAGGAATTTGGACCTGCCATTTAAAAATGCATCTTCAGTGCTATGCAGGTGTTTGGACACCTCTAGTCAAATGTCATGTTTTGTTGATTTTCTAGTAAAATATGTGCACATCTTCTGCAGGGGACCATGCAAATCTGGCATTTACTCAGCAAAGGTGAGTGTACAGTTTTGAATTCAACATGCATTTAAAGTATAGATGCAGTGTTGTGGAATTATTGGTGGGTTGGGGTGCACTGCACTGGTTGTTTTGGTCATCTTCTGGTCCACCCTCAGTGATCACTTTCTGGACATAGGACACTATTGGTTGATGCCTATTCTCAGCCCTCACTGCTGTGCTGAACAAAAGAGTCAATTCAATTCAATTCATCCAGCTCCGAGCCCCTAGTGAGCCAAAGGCGACAGAGGCGAGGTAAAACTCCCTCAGCTGGAGGAAGAAACCTTGGGAGGAACCAAGACTTGAAAGGGGAAGCCTTCCTCCTCAGGTCGACCCGGAGAGAAAGAAAAGAGAGTCTTTAAGGGGATAAAAACAAGAGAAAGCCTTCATGTTATTAACAGATAGGCCATCTGCGGCTAACAGAGTTGTAACCACTTAGTGTCCACCCATTTGAAAAAGAAATACATAAACCTTCTAAAAGTCTTATACCAAACCTTTACTGCCAGAAACTTGTGTGACACACACCACAAAAGTCGCCCATTTCTCATTTTCCTCATGTATAAATAAAGCACACTTAAATGTTGCTTATACGTTGCAAAACTATATAAGTTTCGTGTTGTATGCTTTTAATATGCATTTTACATGCAGTTTGACTTCCGAATAAACTACATATGAGGTTCTAATACAACATATTTACATTTCCATATTGGCAGAGAGGTACCTTTTGTTGGAAGAAGAACTGAGAGTCTGTAGACCATAGACAAAAAGATACACCAGACAGAAAACAGCTGCTCACTGGTGGTCCTGTGGGGTTCCTGGGGCTAACAAATGAACAGATGGACTTAGCTGCAAATTACAAAGTGTAACAGTGTGGTCTGTGGAGCTGACTGATTGGACAGCACAGTGAAGATACGAGGTAGGCGCATCTAATGAAGTGACAGTTCTGATCAGATGTCTGGAGATGCAAGCGCAGGAGAACAGATCTGCATTACAGAAGCTGGAACTGTATCACTATGACAACGGTATGTTCCGTCCCCTCCAGTATCCGAACGTCTCCCACGTCATCTGCACAAATCTTTTCCATTTGCACTTCAGAGTGTGTGTCACGTTGTGTGTCATATGATACTCCCTGGAGGCGCCGCGGCAATCCGTATATAAACACAGACATGCCACAAGTGCTTACATGACCATGTGTACATACAGACAAATGAGTGGGATGTGGACCAAGAGAGAATGTGTGTGTGTGTGTGTGTGTGTGTGTGTGTGTGTGTGTGTGTGTGTGTGTGTGTGTGTGTGGCAGGGGGGAGTTCATTCAGAAATAGATCTGGAGATTTACAGTAAAACTGCTATAATGAACTGCAGCTGCCTCCAGCTCCTGCTAAGGATTAACCCAGGTCCCTAATGAGAAGAATCTATACCTTACTCTAAGAACACATACACACACACATACACACACACACACACACACACACGTGTATATGACATATACATTACTGTTCAAAAGCACAGTTTTAGTATTGACTGATAATGATAAGACATCAGTTGTGCCATCAATCAGTTAAGTCCAATATCAGTAGCTCACATCAGATTAAAAACGTGAACCGTAACAAACAGTCAGAGCAACTACAGAACTCATCAGAACGAGTCAAATATCAAAACAACTGCAACAATATGAGGGGAGCAGATTAAAGGGAATTTCAGATGATTATGATCATTTTCTGCATAATTTAGAAACCGAGATGTAATCAAAGACATTCAAAGGGGTTTGATGTGAAAGGGCTCATTGTAGAGAAAATTACAGACTTTGATTTCTTTACAGCGGTGGCGAATGGAACCAGTGGTCATAATGTCAACATCAAAAATAAAGCCATTTTCTTACTGTCCAAACAAACCAGTTCATATCTAAATGCACATATACAGCATATATATATTATCTATAACATAATGTATAGGACAAAATCTGTGCGAGCACTCTTCAGACGTCTGGTTCCATTCACCCCTGCTATAAACATTTCTGACTCTTCTGTAGAAGACACAATTTCACACCAAACCCATTTTATTATAAGACAAACTTTAATGGTAGAAATAGAAGCATTCTGGTCAAAGCATTAATAAGTTCAATTTGGCATATTAGAAATATTTCATCAGTGTTGGGAGTAATGCGTTACAAAAGTAATGTATTACAGTAACGTATTACTTTTTGCTGTAACGCAGTAGT